>JAQGAO010004814.1:0-14494 GCA_034697705.1 Ommatoiulus sabulosus
TTTTGCGAATGCGCATGCGCTAGTAATCGGAGGCAGAAAGCTGATCTGAAATCAGTTCACTCTGCTCCTACCCTTACTCTCAAAACACCAAGCTAAAAAGACCTCGAAAAATGTTATTAGACTAAAACACCAAGTAGGCCCTATAGGTTAGGTTAATTGTTTTGACAACATAAAATACTTAGAAATAGAAAATTAATAACGAATTTTTGTAGTTATTTAGCCATACTATAAGTTATGGCAACATATTTTAAAACAAATAGCACTTTGCACCCGCGAATAAAATAATTTATTTTGTTGAAATATGTTGAAACACCCACTTCTCGGATCTATTACAGTGTATTGGATTCTGCATCTATAAACATAAAACTGTACATAGCTTTCATGAACTGAATTACATACTACATGTAGTATATTGCATAAATTCATGTACAAATATATAATATTTTGGGAATACTGTCCTATTTTATCGTTTTTAATTCGCATAATTGTTAATATGCAACTGACATTTTTAAGGGAATAATGTCTAATACCATTATTTTTTAATTATCATAATTTGTATTGTGTATCGGTACGAGTTACTCGAGTTACTTAATCAGCACATACAAAGTATATCATCGTTCTGCACACCCTGTATACCTCCTCAAATTTTCTTACAATATCTTTTTAGAAAATTCAGTCTTTAGACAGGGTAATCATCGTGTACACGTGCTATAAGTTTGCCCTGAGTACTATCCAATCATCCTAGTTATTGTTCTCCTGATGCAAAAAAAGACCCCGCTTTATTGAAGGAATTTACGGTTGAGATTAACCGAAATAAAAAGGACGGGGTACGAATTATAATGGCTTATAAAAAAGCATAAAAGTAACAATGAAAACATTTTTCTCTGGCCTACGCTAAGCTGTGGTAACGGTTAATTTCGACTTTTATTGTACTAAATTACATAACTGGAGACCAAGGCTATCACGATACGAAAAAGTTCAAGGGAACCTCCAGAACCAGTACTATAATTACGTTTCTTAAATTAGCATTTCCTCTATTATGGTGGCTGCTCTTTTTTTTGTTCCATTTACTACACTATATCTATCCAGCTCAGACTTCCCAAAGTCATTTCCTAGTTTATTCATCATCCACAATGGCCATTTCCGAGGCGAAAAAGGTGACCATTGCAGTCCACGTGCAGACGTTTGACCATTTATCAAAAGCTTTATTTTCACAATAAACAAAGCATGGCAACTCAGCGTTTAAGAAGTTCGGGATTTGGTGTTATAAATGGCTTGAAAAAACATTTTTCAACTCAATGCTGCAATAAATGTTATGGACAAGCCAGCCATAACACTTCGGCATGACTTTCAAATTTTGACAACCTTTGATCATACAGAGTAACGCAGCTCCTATAAAAATGAAAAACACAATTTTCAATTCACGAAAGAGTAATTTACAGTTCATAGAAAAATAAGTTTAATAACGTTAACAAGCAGAACAGAAATTTTCAACTTCCCAGACTTTTCAAGTTTTTAAAACAAATTTCCCTGACCACCCTGAACCACTGAAAATGCAAAAACAAATGGCATATGCCAATGTAAAGAATACTTTTTATAACGAAGCGGCACATTTAGATCAGTAATGTCTAAAATTGACAAATTCATTTTTGAATACTTCTACAAAAGTGTTCGTTTCAATTTAAAGCTTAATTCATCCTATTAGCCCGCAAAGACTTGAATTTCTCAGACTTTTTGAAAATATAACTCACATTTCCCTGATTTTTCCAAGTCTTTCGAATATCCCAGACGATTCCAGGTTTTCCATGTTTAAGAAAAGAGAAGTGGAATTCACTATTCACGGCGAAAGAAATGAAAGTGAAATTCATATTTCATTGGAAAAAATGAAGTAAAACATTTGCAGTTCATAAACAAGAAAAGTTTAACATATGTAAAGCGTTTAAGCGCCAAAGTTGTTTTGCATTTCACTTTTCCTCACCATAAATCAGTGTTGTCAACGCAAAAATTCAAAAAAGCTGACTGACATCATCTGCATGTACAATGTACATAGGCATGTAAACTACAAATCAAGATGTTCACGAAAACATTTCAAAACATTTTGCAACTTTAAACAAGATGGATCTTAAAAAACAACGGCCTCATCTTAAAAATATCAAAGATGCATCAGTTGGCCTTCGTGGACCCTACAAAATACAGAGTTTTCAACACCCTGTATACGTAACAATTTATCCTCATACTTATGAAAGTCTCCCAAAGCCCTTCAACTTCTGGAAGCCAAAGACATTATATGGCTTGCCTAATTTTCTTCCATCATCTACATTTTTTTTTTCTTCTTCGGATTTTTTTTTCTTCTTCATCTCCCCAAGATTAATTTCCAGAGAAATGAAGATGGAATAGACGGAGTTCGCAAATTTAGTCCTACAAAAAGCTGAATAATGAAATATTTCAGAGACCCCGAGCGCTGATGGCTCTCATCATCGCCTTTCGCTACTTTTTATATGTCACTTCCTCCCTTCTCCTCTTCATAATCGCTCGCATTTCCTTTCAAACTTCTTTCACTTTCCCCAAATCCCAATCAATCTTTTAAGTGTTGATGAGCCAGCTTATAGCTTCTGTAACTCCACGCAACTCCATTCAACCAATTGATTCATTCATTGCCAAAGTCCTTTCGGATACCAACTTCAATTTTCATGATCGCCAACTAATGAAACTGTGCAGCAAGAGGGACAAAAGCCTGCCAAATTGGACAGAAATGTCATCCAGAGCTGACCTTCTTCAAATCTAATTAGCCACGAGCTTTAATTTCGTCGAAGAGGCTTTTTTTGTTACACGAGGACGGTTTTTTTAGTGGTAAACTATTGGGGTGTTGGAACTAGGGCTTGGAACTATAGAGATCAAAACAAATGCGAGATTAAAGCAGGCAAGATACATCGGGATGTTTCGAACAAGAAATTAACTTTGCATGCTGGCTTTTTGGACAAAAAGTAAAAAAAAATCTAGCTTCTTTTGTCGGAATAGCAATTATTCTGTTTGGTTTTTTTACTAGAGCATGCCTTTTGTATTTTGTTACCAAACGCAATTCAGAATAAGATTTTTTTGGAGAACAGAGTACATGTAATCATGACGTTTATTTGGTGCCATGTTCAATAAATTATTTTATTTTATTTTATCAGAAATGTAAAATTCAGAATGCAGTACGCACTTGTTTGTAAGCAGCAACATTTTTAGATCCGAGTCAATATATGTTTTGGACAGGATTTAAAAAAAAAAAAAAAAAGTAAAAAAGAAAAAAGCAAACAAGCATTTAAAGATTTTTTTTAAAAAAAAAATCCCCATTCATTGCAAAACAATATGTAGAATCAAATTTCGCGCAAGAAAACGTTTAAACAATTTTGAAAAAAACAATTTTAATGAATTTTCCCGAAAGCCACATGTTTTAGCTATTGAAATACTGTAATCCTTACATGCAGAAGCCAGATTCAAATGACTGATTTGTTAATTTTCAGCCTTAGATGGCGCTGCATTCATATTTTCAAGGTCATTAATACGTAACATTCAACGCCATCTCTTGGGAGAAATGAAACATATGCATTCAATTGTAAACTGTAGAACATATACATGTAATGGAAACGAAGCCAGTTTGTTACATATTGTAATGATCCTTACAGAAGCCAGATTCAAACGTCTAAATTGTTAATTCGCAGCCTTAGACTAAGATGGCGATGCAACCATCTATTCAGGTTATAATACGCAACATGCAACGCCATCTCCCGGGAGAAATGAAACAAGCGTACATACACTGTAGAACGCAATGGAAACGAGACCAAGTTTCAGTGGTTTTCATTTTTAATAAGCCATTTTAATTAAGTTTATGAGTAATTTTACCTTTTAACGAATACGGCCGGGTATCCGGAAAGACCATATTTGTTTAATCTCACGTTTGCATTTTAATTATTTCACCGAAACACTGTGTAACGTGTACTAATGGGACCAAAGTAGGTTTACATTTATAAGGAAATCCCCCTTAAAATAATCCAAATCGATTTTCCATACAAGTATACTGTAGACTAGTGTACGAGCATAGTGCAGGAGCCTAATTTTCTTCCAATAATTCGGTACGAACACACAACGTGCATTAGACACAGGTGATACTCTTCCCATGACATTTGCATGTTAGAGAACCAATTAGACCTATGCTTAATGCCTAATGGAATTAAGCCCCTCAAAAGTAATGGACGCCAACATTCGGCAAACTCAGCACGCATGGAAGGCAGCCAATTTGATTTTAAATAAAGCTTTCTCATGCAATTAACACTAAAAAAAAAACATTGTTTAGCTAGCAATGTTTTAATGTAAAATTGGTAGAACATTGAATATTTTAGGTTTTGAAGACCTTAAGCAATATTGATCATTTGTTTGTAACAGCCAAAGTTATACAAGTTTGTAATTCCAAAAGATTCATATATCCTATAAACCGATGCACCTTCATTTAGGAAGTAGCCAAATACGACAGAACATACAGTACATGCATCTTGGACATGTTCAGGTATGTCTTCATTTACAAACAGATCAGATATGGCTTCATTTGCAGTAAATTATTATCAGAAATGGCTTCATTTACAGTAAATTATTATCAGAAATGGCTTCATTTACAGTACAACATGATCAGAAATGGCTTCATTTACAGTACATTAGGATCAGAAATGGCTTCATTTACAGTAAATTATGATCTGAAATGGCTTCATTTACAGTAAATTATGATCAGAAATGGCTTTACATGCATGCAAAGTGGTCAAATAAACATGAGAGCCCCCAAAATCTCATCGAATTAAATGTGAATAAAACGTATATAACAACATAATTGGTATTTTAAAAGCAATTTATTCTTGCTTCATTTTTCTGAGCAGTTTTCCAAATGCTTTTATCATTACAAGTATAAATGCTAAAACGTAGAAGCCCTTAAAGGAGGGAACAACCTGAAACAGCATCATCTTTGTATGATATTCATAGTTTCTGATTTGTTTTTTAGATTGTCATTGAGTGTACAAAGGGATCCATTTTACAAACTGCTTGAGAAATTTGTGTAAACTATGCATTTTAAAAGCGACATAAACAAAGCCTTTATTTGTAAATTTCCAAACTCATCTGAATAATGATAGTTTTTGTATGCAGTATCGTGCTGTACTGAATTAAGTACCGTGACCCGCAACAGTCAAGTCTGCTGTCCAAATTTCGCAGTTTTGCATTTCACATTCACGAAACCTAAACTGTACCTTGTCTTTGGGTTTGTCTCGCTATAGAAGTGTGTTTGCTAAGAAACTCGTTCATTGGTACGGTTTAAGTGCCGCAATGCAGAACCTCTTAATCTTCGCCAGCCATCTTTGTTTTTTTGGCAGGGACAAAACATGCAAACAGCTGCTTCTGCCATCAAAACTTTTTCCACATGAATATCCTTTTTTCATAAGATATTTTCGAGGGTTTTTAGTATGCTGTACCATCACCCACAGCTTCGTATCACATTACCCCGCTCCAGCCAGGGCCTACAGCTGTCTCATTTTCCCCACCAACCCTCCATGGGTTTCCCCTCAACGCACCGTTGAGTTACACGTTTTAGAACGTGCTGAAAATAAAACGTTTTTGTGAATGGTTAAGATTTGGAGCTAGAAATAATTTTGCACGTTAATCAATTTATTTAGCATTTTAACGTTTGAATTTTGGTTCTTTACTTCTAAATTTTGACATTTTGACATTCGACAATTTTGTGGACAGTGTACAATTTTTGATGCAAGAAGCTATTTATTAGAACTAATGTTTGCATTTAACCTATCTTGTATTTTGTACTTACATGTATCTTAAGCAATTTCAGAGAAACCTGTATTGAAAGCCTGTATTGTCAGGCTTCTGTCCTACGCCATTGCCACTCTATTTCAAGATACTGAATATTCAAACAAACTTCCATCTTAGTTTCAGAAAATTCAAAATTCAAGTTTTTATTTTCGATTGCTCAACATTAATTTGAAAAGTCAAGAACAAGCGTTTTTCATTACAAGTGACTCTTGCATCGTTCGTCGTGTTACAAACCCCTCACTAAATATGTCCGTTTTAAGTAGTTTCAGAGTTACAGTTTAGCAGAATAATTTAAAATTTTTAGCTTGTATGTCTGAACACTGAAGCTTTTATTATAGGCTATCTAAATCAACATTCAACTTTGTAAATTTGTTTATTTCTCGTCATTTCTCGTCTAACAGGTCGTTGAGTAGGCTACTTTTAGAACTACATCAATTTTCTATAAAATTTGGTCTAAAAAGCAGGATCCTTCCATATATAAATTAAGAAATTTCCGATAGTACAGTTCGGTATCAAATAAAACGTAATTTTAATTGATTTTATTCATAAGTAGCCCCAATATGGATTTTAAAGTAAAGCAAAATATACTGAAGTACTTCGTACTAAACCACTTGCGTTGCACTGCGCATTTATTTCTCAAAAACCAATCGAAGTTTGGAATAAAACTCCGCCATAGGGCACCACATGCATCAACATTCCATCATCGAGACCCAAATAACTTTTTATGGAATTTATTGCCTTGACGTTTTCAATTTTATTACCGTAGTTGTTTTTGCTTTTTTTTTCTTCTCATATTTCTTTTCAAATATAAGAAAATACCGTTGTCAAGGTAATATTCGTTCAGCGAAAGGCATCATTTTTCCGCTCAGGAAAACAATGTTTGAACAATCCACGAGTAAGTAGTACGAGGACTCTGTTTATCCAGAAAATATTTATTTACAGGCTGGAATATATAGTCGCATTCACTTAATCGATTAAGGTGGCGCACAGGGTGACGACGATTGACATCAAAATTTTATTCTGCTTTTTTGGTATTACAGTGTATCCGTTGTCTGCATCCCCTCGAAAATTCGATAAAATATTAAAAATTAAAAGGTCAATAAGCCGACAAAACAGCCTGAAGGAATAACGGATGCAATGAAAAATTCATTAGCTTCAAGCTACAGGCGAAAAATGACAGAAGACTGACTTATTTCGGGTTTTTTTCTCCTGAAAATGACATCCGTCAAAGCAAAAACATGCATTTAGACAACTTTGATCGTGGAGAGTTTGGTGCGTAATTTAACTTTTTCATATTTTTTTTTTCAAAAAAATTTCAAAAAATGTAAAAAAAATTGTTTTTCTAAATTTGTGATTTACCACACGATACTTAGTAGAAAACCACCAAATTATTGAAATATGCGTAAGAAAGATATTTGGGGAGGTTAGAAACCCGTTTCTGGACATAAGTTAGAAGGAATACAAAAATTACAAAATTCAAGATTAAAATTCATCATCTATAGCTTCAATTTTTTTTTTCAGAATTGGGTATCTTATTTCAACATTTTTTATTTCTGTGCCCAATTTCACATCAAAAAATTACGAAATATACGTACATGTCTTTGTATATACGCTCGTACATGTATAGGCTACAGTATGCACACTTTTTTGGGCAAAAATTGGGCAACAAAAAAAGTTGAAAAATTAAACTTTATTGTACTTGTATAATATATAGTTCATTCCTATACACGTACAGTACTGTATTCCAATTTTATTTCAGAATTCCCACTTTTAACTTCGAATTTTTTTTTATTTCTGAACAAAATCGCAAAACAACATTCATGTTGAGACAAAAATCGCAGGTAATATTAGATGACTTCGTATAATATTAATAGTTTAAATAAAAGCATGTCTTTAATACAGCGAGTGAGTTAATTGCATGCCTAATTGAAACTAATCAAGCTGCTCAAATTGTTCAGCATTTCCCTTTTTTTTTTTAGAATTCTGGCTTTAATTATTCAAAATCGCAGATCCAGTGCATATATTATTAGATATCTTTGAATTTTTTAATAGTTTAAATAAAAAATATTTCTTTAATACATTTCTTTAATTCATATGCGTTCGTTGTATTTCTCTTTAAAGTAGCAATCATTCCCACATGCTGTACATTTGTAGAAAAAATATCAGAAAACTTCGTACTTTTGAATTGGAAAAACCTTTCAGATCCATTAAAAGAAGGTGAAATTTCACTTTTTGTGCCCTCAACTTTTCCGCATTAGTCATCAAAATCGGGGCAATTCCGCTTAGCGACTCACTTGGCCCCTTGATTTATGCATCAACTAAGAGGTTTATGAATGTCTAGGCGCAACACATTGAAAAGCAGCAATACAGTACACTGAATATGCCTGGAAATCCACGCAAATTGCCCAGTCGAATCCAGGGTCCCTGGTCGTGAATTCAATTTAAAGGCCCCCCGATGTCTCCCTGGCGGATAAGCGCTTCATTAAACACTCGACTAATGGCAATCTTCCTAAATTCCTCCAAATATAAGCGCGATGTTTGGCATTCGACGCAAACCGCAAGCAATAAATACGACCTGACATGATTTAAATCTTCAGGCAATTAAATTATTTTTTTCTCTGCTTTCCCAAATCGCGAATCATAAATTTGGTAGCATGATGCGACGCGCTCCGAAGAAGCAAGCAGTTGCGAGTCGCAACCTCCAAATATTTAGCTTCGAAATTAAAGGATCCCCCAGATAGTAAAATGTCGGATCGAACCCACGGAGGCCATTTCACTTCCTGGGTGGCTTAATGCCCAGACCTCACTCTATTAGCGATTTATAAACAATCGGAAACGCTTCTTGTAAACAATCTTCGTTCGCCATGCGGTCCCGAAAACCCGATCCATCGATCAATGAATATGGCTTTAAATCCGAAGAATACCAGCCTCTTATCGTCAATTTTTGAACAGTCGCTTGTTGACTTGTTCGTGTCAATAACAACAGCGAAGGCCCCATGCGTTGCTGCATGTGCGCGAGGGACGAGAGAATGTTACCATGGCAATGATGGAACGTGGCGTTCCATCAATGGTAACCGGAAGATCAAACATGGCAACCGGAAGTGAAGCATGCAAACAGGAAGATAAAGATAACCATAGTAACTGGAAAATAACCATGCTAACAGGAAGAAAAAGATGGTAACCGGAAGATAATCGAGTCAACAGGAAGATAAATATGGTAACCGGAAGAAAAAGATGGTAACCGGATAATAACCATGCTAACAGGAAGAAAAAGATGGTAACCAGGAAATGACCATGCTAACAGAAAGATAAACACGACAACCGGAAGAAAAAGATGGTAACCGGAAGATAACCATGCCCACATTAAGATAAAGATGGTAAGCGTAAAATAACCAGGAAGATAAACATGGCAACCGGAAGATAATCATGCTAACAGGAAGATAAACATGGCAACCGGAAGATACAGGTGTAACAATAACAGGAAAACAAAAATTGGTAACCGGAAGATAACCACGCATGCTAAAAGTAAGATAAACATGGTACATGTAACCGAAAGCACAGTATACGTAATATACATGTAAGTAGGTTCACTACGTGTCGGCACTTTGATGTTCTGGTGGGGAAAAAAAACACTGCAGCGCCGCCCTGTTGACGTAGAGACATATCAACTCACCCTCAGCCACGTCCTGCGCTTGTAAGCTAACCGTAGGCAACGTGTCACTCACGTGGCGCTCATTAATTACCATAAACATGGAAGCCAATAAGAAACAGGTGTTACCCTGTTCAGCTTTGACGATTTGGTTTCACGGGGTAATATGGGCGGGGCTTCATCGTAGTGCTATGGTTACGCCAACAGGGCGGCGCTGCAGTGTTTTTCCACCCAAAAAAGTGGCGAGTGAACTTACTTATCTTACGTACTGTATACTGTACAAAACAAGAACATGCAACGGTTCCATCTTCTGAAAATGCGATTGTACAAATATCGTCAGTTTGATACATGTAATACAACAACAACAACGACCTCGTTCGTGGAATCTTAGCACTAGAACGTGAAGAGATTAGTCGTGTTTTATTCCTGACCTTATAACATTAATCCTGCTCAGAGACAGGCCCACTAAAAGTTGCACTCTTCCCTCTCCAAATCGCGCATATTCACCGCACGTAACATATTTTACTTTTATAAACAGTTATAACTTATCGATTCTTCATAAATTTTAATAAGCGCGCTTATTTCACGCAAACTACCGAATAAATCCATTTATTGGAGCATAAAACCTTCATCCATTCTCGATTTTTAAGTAAGGGCTGAAATTAATTAGAAGTAGATAAACGTATTAATGCACTCGGATAATTAGGGTCACTCCGGCTAAACCTAAGTTATGGCAGAAACGCCTTTCATAAGTGCGCGAAGGCAACTATAAAAACTATAAACCTGTCAAAATTACTTAACTTCCATACGTAGATTTAGCTTTTAACACTATAGACACTTACGGGAAGATTTCCTATAACGTTCACTTATTACGTCCACTTTCAGTTCAACCAAATAGTAGAATTGGATGTCCTGAAAGCTTCAATTCACTCAATGTTAATTGGCCCTATAGCCAATGAGACAGTAGAAAATCAGACATCATTCTAGTCAACATTAACTAGTCGAAAAACGATTAAAAATCCACTAGATGGCGCTAGGATGTGCTATCACTTCTGAAGATTGACACGCAATATTATTAGATGCGTTTTTCATAAGCATAGATGGCGTTACTATATGTGAGTATCATCAGTTTGCGAGGCTGCTAATGTCTCTTTGAAAGGTTCAAGAAACGACATGCAGTTAATACTGTCAGAAAACTGCAAACGCATTGCACCGAGTTTATAACCGATTATATAATTCAGTTGCATTATGCAGACTGGCACCGTGTTTGTGTAATTTACCAATAATGCAATCAAAGTTTTCAATAGTACTACATGCAAAAATGTAACTTGTGCCGTCACGGTATGGCAGTGGGGTTTGTGCAACTGCACTCCTGCAACTGCACTCCATACTACCTTTCCCAAAATCGCAGCACTTTCTGCGAAGATTTACGAGAAACGTACAGCAAAATAGCCCATTTTCTATGCTTCGGCAATGGGTGACCCTTTTTATCGCCCCTGCGACATCTATTGAGCATTCTGCACAACAAGCAGGGGACATTATTCACCTCTATAAAGATCGCGTCATTGTGGGAAGGGGGTCTCATCTATAGGTGTGATTATTCACCGATTTTAAGTGTTCGATTCTGGGCAAAAAAATTCAACAACCATGCAGGATTAGTCATTCAAAGCACAAAAATAATAATTTAAAAAATAAACAATAAAACCACTAAATAAATGTATAGAAAAAAAAAAAGATCACTTAACGAAATTTTTCATTTACCTTATCACGCAGCAGTTCCCTGATTTTGCTGGCTTGGTCGCGAAACTTCTGCAGCGACAGTTCCAGCTGGAGGCACTTGTCCTGCCAGTCGACTTCCGTTTCCTCCCCCCACGTGTTGACTATCTCTTCCGCTTCCACCTCCATGTTATCGCTCAAGAGAGAGGGCGCTGAAGACAGTCGCGACGAATAGGACGAGCGTTGATCAGTGTCACGTTCGGCGGCCATCATGGTTTTCGAACGAGTTCGCACTCATGCGCGGCCAGGTGGCGCGCGAAACGTGACGGGCAAAGGAGGGGGCGCTGCACACCGACTTCCGGTCACCGCACCGACGGGGATTTCGATCAAAATGGACTCCAAAAAAACACTCGAAAAAACACGTAAAAAGCTGAGAAAACACCGAACACACGCACTACTAGTAATAAAACCCGCGAGGAATTAAAATTGGACAGAAAAACCTCCAAAAAATCGAGCTGAAGAAGAGAGAGAGGTTATCCTCTGATGCACATTGGTGCGAATGGGGGGTTGTTAGGTTGTAATGCCCAAAAGGCAAAATGGCTGAGATACGAGCAGCTCTTAGGTCCTTCGTTATCACAAATACACACGATAAATTCACGGAAAAAAGTGGGAACAAGACGAAGAAAATGGCCAAAAAAGATTAGGCTCAAAGCACACCGAGTGTGAGAGTATTCCGACCGTTAGCCGAAGCGCTTTTAGTATCTTCAGCAGAGAGATGGGAAGAAAAGGAAGACTTCTTGTCTAGCGAAAGACCCCCAGACTGGAGTCCTTTTAATAATTCAAATCCACGAAAAAGAAGGTAATTCCCAAAAGGACTGCACTTACGAAAGCACGGAGAATGGCCTCTATCTGAAAAATAAAACGCAATAAAGTTAAATTTATATACTAGAGCAACATGGCAGACAACGGTACATGTACGAGAGCTTACGGCGCTACGACGTAAACATAAGCAAGGAAATTTGGAGGAGACGACGTTAGCGCATGTATCGAATCAAGAACGTGTAGGGAGTTATGAGAAAAGTGATTTGAAAAAGAAATTTATGCATTTGCTGCATAGCATATTTTGTGAAGAATACGAAGATGCTCCAAACGTTTGATAATGTAATATGGGAGTAAGATCCATGCAACGTGCTCAGTGGAATTTTCATTGATAAAAATGTTTCACACGAAATACAGTATGTATACATACTTTAAAAATTGGAGATTCGTAGTAATCTTTTGTAAAATTAGAAACTTTGATATAGAAAAGGTTCGTAGGAAACGTTGCAAGGCTAACTATAACATTTGATTTGCATACAAATTTGGATGAAAATAAGAAATATGGGACATGACATTTTTGGTTAAAAATTGGAGATATGCCTTAAACTTTTGAAAAATTAGAAAGTTTGTTTTAGAAAAAGTTCGTAGGAAACTTTGGCTATTATAACTACATATCAGGGTTAATGCATATCAATTTTTTTGTAATAAAATAACAATTGCAATGAGAAGCTTGGAATATTCCCAAGCTAGGATGTGGGTGGATTCAAAGGATTGGGGATGTAGCTGCTAGCAAACTGAGTGCAGGGATAGCATTTTACTTTTATTTGGGAAAATTTCCCTGACATTTCCATGACTTCCCTGACCTGTGGTAACCCTGTACATGTATAAAAACTGTTGTTTAAAAATGTCGATGAAACTGGGATATGATACTTTTTGTTAAAAATTGGGGTTTTGTAGTAAACTTTTGCAAAATTAGAAACTTTGTTGTAGAAAAAGGTCGTAGGAATTAACGTTAGCTAACTACAACAATTTTTCATTCTATACAAATTTGGATGAAAATATAGGAAATGAGATATGAAAGTGGTCACTATTGGTTAAAAACTGGAAACTTGAAGTAAACGTTTTTGTTTAAAACGAAAAATGTGTTGTAGAAAGTGTCTGTCTAACTAGAGCAAATTTATTATAGAAAAAGTTCCTGTATACCAAAAAAAAAATTTAAAAAAAACTAAAATTTCAAGAATGCAAACAATGGCATCAATCGTAAAAAGACGTTTAGTCTACCAACATGAAAAATCTCCAGAAACTCTGAATCCATATACAGTACAAGTGTACATTTTTTTAGAATTTTCATATTTGAAGTCTAATACATATACATGTACAGTACATGTATATTTAAAACCATTAAGTAAATTTGGAATTCATTTAAAACCGAAAGTTGCATAATATTGAATTCGAAATGAGTTATTTCCAAATTTAATTACCTTCATTTAATGAAAATAATTATTAATACTAATAATAAAAAAATTCAATTCATCCAGCAAAATATGAACAGTAGACCATATACTGTAGTATGCCGTGAATTTCTCGTAACAAGCTACTTTATGTTACCTGAATATCTTTAAAAATTGATGACAAGAAGAAACTTGAATTCCTGCACTCAAGAACAAAAATGTCCACGATAAAAAATGACAACTTTTGTCTTCTTGAATTGTTGTTATGGGATGTCTTCCTTATAAATACTGACAAAAATCTCACCGACATAAATATACTACTGAACAAATGAAGTTACCCTCCAAACTCTGCACTTCATTAATACGACAGAAACAACGTAGGAAACAAAAACAATGCGATTGTACAAATTCACTGTAATGGTCATTACTGCGTCACAAAAATACCTCGGGTCAGTTGTTTGGGGTGGGAAAAACTAGATAAAAACTAAGAGCACATGTCGAAATTTTACCACACAAGTCGCGCCCACCTTTGCCCCCGGGGAACATTCCTTAACATTTAGGACAGCTCTGCCAACATGTTTGATCTGCAATGTTTGCATAGGTTTCCAACTCATAATTTTGGTGCATTTAGTGATTTCCAAGGTGATCTGCCTCAAGCAAATCAGACAAATTCTTGCCATAACATTTCTAAAACGAATTGCAAATTAAATATGTTTTATTAAACTGCATTTCTCCCCAGGAAGCGAGGAGGGGACGATTACTACCATACAGGAAACAGTGCTGTCAGATAGCTGGCCAGTTTTTAATTTAAATACTTGACTGGATAATGTTAAAACTTGCATGGTAACTAGATGGTTTTGTAAAATCAATTAAAACATGTATCTACATGTATCTGGCTTTAATAATAGCAAATGTAAATTTATTTTACCCAAAAAACATCTATAATATAAAAGGCAAATCGCGTCCATTTTGGATTGGATGTACGCTATGTTCTCGAAAACTACCCGTCCGA
>JAQGAO010004815.1:0-14494 GCA_034697705.1 Ommatoiulus sabulosus
AACAGCCCACATCGAGGACCAGCAGTATATAAGGAGCCAGCATACACAGCAGCAGTAGTCGATCTCCAGCAACGACTCAGGAGAATGTCTCTCCAACTCTCGATCTATGTGCATACCTGCTGCCATATGAGCCTGGCCATATCCATACATCTTGTAACTGTGATACTTGTCAGATAATAAAACCAAGACGCCTTGTCAGTGGCGCATCCACTCTCACCATTATCATGCTTCTCTCGCCTTCAATTACACTTCGGCGATCTAACCACAGGCCGCCACTAACCACGGCAAACCTTTAGGAATTCGAGGTCCGGTAGACCCTGGCCAGCACGTCACCGTGGCCAGGACGGCCTATCCCTCAAGATAAGCTATCTTCACTGCAGAACCGCCTCTTGAAGGCATGGCCATTGTCCCTGCGGACAAGGGAGCCCATAACTGGCGCTTAACTCGTGGTCGATTCAACTACCTTCCTCATGAGTCCATCATAAAGTGAAATCGAAAAATTCGGCCATGCCTGAGCGTTACCGAAAGAAAAATGTGGCCAAGCCACCTGCGCTTGGCCTCCAAAGGCCAAGGCCAAAGGTCGCAATTTTTTTTAGATTTTTTCAGGTTTTTAAGGTCTGGGAGGAACCCTGATTCATAAGGTGGACACAAGGGTTCCTATTCACGTGCCATAAAATATTCTCCTGAAGAACATGGACATAAGCACTGCCCACCATCGAGTAATAATAGCTGAAAGGGTCGAGCTGCCAGAAGTGATGCGACAGACATTACCGCCGCCATTTTGGTTCTTATGCGCTCTGACTTTAACATTAAAGTTATTTGAAGTCAAGTAAAACGAATTAAACTAAAAAGATATTTTGATACGAACAGAAAAAGATTGTTTTGTAGGAAATTTCCCTGACTTTTTCCAGCACTTTCTAAGTTCCCTGACCTTTCTAGATATTTTCGATTTCACTTACATTTTAAAGTTCGCTGACTTTTTCACACTTTCCATGTCTAGGGTAGCACTGAATGTGACGAAGAGCCACGAATAATAACAATTTCTTTTGGTATTTTTTACACCCATAGATGTAAAATAAGAACAAATCTTAAAGAAAGCCTATTTTCATTCTTCTTCAGGAAATCCTCTTTGCTGCAAGTGTTCCTTAAAATAGCTTCTAAATCTGTAAAATACATCGTGTCTTAAACACTGTTTGCATGACTGAGAAAATCCCCTAGAATAAGAGGACCATCAGCCATTGTCCAGCAGCGAGGAAGTCGTTAGACGATGGCCAACATACCGGAAGTTCTAGGACAGCGATCGATGTCTTTATGTATTTCTTTAAACGTTTGTTCGTTTATTTTGAAGTTATTTGAAGTGGAGTAAGACCGATTAAAAATAAACAACACTTTAATGAACCGGAAAATGTGTGATTTTTTTAACTTTTAAAACTTTTCATCCAAATATTGAGAACTTTGTGCCATTAATTTTTAGAAAATCCTAAAAGTATTTTAAGATTTAGTTGCAGAAGATAAAGAAAATGTTGTGCAATTTAAAACCTAAAATGTGAAAACATGGAAATATTGCAATTTTACACTACAGAAATAGTTTGTAAAATTTTCTATATTTTGAGAAAGCAACATTTTGAACTAGTCGTAAAACCCATGTAGAAAATTATGTATATGTTTTAAAATTAATGAACATGATTAACTTTATTAAATAATTAAAGCATTTCAATGTTTAAAAATGAAAAGAGAAACGTTCTTCAATGTTTTAAAATTCATATATTAAAATGTTTTCAAATTTTAAGAGAACATTTTTTAAAATTTACTTTATGGAGAACATTTTGTAAATGCTTAAAAATGTATAAAGAAAATATTGAAATGTTTCAAAAATCCTAGAAAAAAATATTAGAATGTTTTAAGATTTAAAGAAAAAATTTTGGAATGTTTTAAAATTTATAAAGACAATTTTGTCAATATTTTGAAAATCATTCAGAAAAACATTGAAATGTTTTAATACTTATAGATGTATTTTTTTCAATGTTTAAAAATATACAGAGAAGATGTTAGAAACGTTTTAAAATGCAAAGTGTATTAAAAACATTTCTAACATTTTGTAATGTGTAAATGTAATGACTTAAAATGATAAAAAATGTTTTTTTTTTCATTATATAATTATTTTCACACAATTTGCAAATATTTTAAAAACAAGCTAGACATTTTAACAATATTGTAATATTTAAAAATTATAAATGGACAAATTGTTTAACCCTTGGAACGGTGCTCAACCTGCAACTTCTGATATTACGAACTACGGTTAAAACGAACATCGATTTTTGTATCTCACTTTAACGACGATCATTTTCAAGGCCACTTAAAATCTCAACCATAAAAACACGCAATCAGCAGTTACAACATCCCTATTTTGAAAGCTGAAAGAAAGTTCAAGAACTGCATATAGTCTCACAGGACAACATCTTGAAGTTAAGACTTCATTGGTCTTACGAAATCGAATGACCTATATTACGTGTCTACTTGTTTTCAGAAATGTGTTTCTTTTTGTCATGTGGTGACTCTCCAGAAATTCGAGTCATCCAGCAGTACTCCACCACCAACGTTGGTTCGCCTAAGTTGCGTTTTCAAAGTCAAAACTCTGGATTCTAACATCCTCGCTGTGCAATCAACAAAAAACAAGCAACTGGACTGTGGAAACACGAAGTCCATCGTTCGAAAGTTTGGGCCAACGAGTAACGTTTGCAGTCCTTCGGATACAATTACCAGAACACGACACGTTGCGACGTCGCGTCGTGGTCATCACCATGTAACGTTTAAGTAAAGAACTTAATATCTCAAAATTATTTCACTCTATAAAACCAACTTCTCCGTGCGCTGTTGGTCATCCGTACCAGTACCATGGCTGTCTTTGGGAAAGTGATTTTACTTTTATCCATCAATCTCTTGAACACTTTTCTGGAAGTGTCATTCGGTCGACAGCCGGACAATGTCTGCTACCGGCATAACATTATTGAAGGCGGTGACATGGTATTTTTCGAGACACTTTGCGAAAACATCACCACCGCGGAGAAAGTGCTGAGTGCCCAGAAGTACCTAAAAGAGCTTCCGAAGATTCGGCGGATCGACCGATTGAGATTATCCCAGAGTGATTTGCGACTCTTGCCGGATGACTTCTTGGCGAATTATCCCGTGTCCAAACTCACCATCGATCGCTGCAACTTGACCGAGATACCGAGGCGTCTAGCTCATCAATCCTCCGGGAAAAGGAGCTGAGTGGGTGCTCGACATTGATGTACCTGGAACTGAAATCCAGTGGGATCGAAGAGGTGTCACCATTGGCATTTCATGGACTGCCCAATTTAAAGGGCTTGGATTTGGGTGATAACAAACTGACCACTCTTCAAGAAGGAACATTTGACCAGCTTACGAAAACTAATTCGTACGTCATCTTACACGGTTAGTATGAGTAGGAAGTAAGGCTTCGCGAGGCCCTCATCGATGCGCGAGTATACAGGTTGAGTACCCAAAGTGCCAGAAACCACAATGTAAACAAAATTATTGCATGGAAATTTGAACATTTAGCAAATAGAACCATTTTTTCCTGATTTTTTTCTAAATAAACCATTCTTGCCTAACATTTTTAAAATACGTCAATTTTCCTTGACTTTCCCTGCATTTTATTTTCCAGGGAATCCTCTTCACTGCAACTGTTCCTTAAAATGGCTTCAAGATCTGGCTAAAATAAGTTATGTCATACATGCTGTTTGCATGCCTGAGAAAATCCCCCTGAAGGAGATGACCATCAATCCTTGTCCACCAGCAGAGAAGTCGACAGACGATAACCTGACCATTGGTCAAACTTTCGGAAGTTCCGGGACAGCGATCGACGTTATTATCTCGTTTTTTGAGCAAACATTAGCTTATTTTGGAGTTATTTGATGCGAATTTAATAAACACCTTTATATGAACCAGATAATTTGTGATTGAAGCTAATTATTTTAAGGATTTGCCAATTTTTTTGGGGAGGTATGCTTATAATATTTTAAAATTCAACTGAAAGAATGTGAAAACGAGGATATTGGAAAAAGTTCACGTGTTGCAAACTTTAATCAAGAAATTATGGAATTATTGCAATTTTGCGCTATCGGGGTTCGTAAAATTTCATAAAATTTAGAAAGCAAAATTTTGAACGTGTCATAAACTTTACGTAGAAAATTGAATTTAAATATTTTGAAATATATGCACATAAGTATTGAAATGTTTTACGATTTATAAAGAAAATGTTTTAAATGCTTTAAAATAAACAGAGAAAAGTTTTTAATGTTATTAAATTCAATGAGAAAATTAGTGAAATGTTTTAAAAACTATAGAAAACTTTGTTCAATATTTAAAAATTTTTCAGAGAATATGTTAGAAAACTTTTAAAATGCTAATTGTATAAAATAATAATAGATTCGTAACGTTTTGTAATTTGTAATGAAATGAATTTAAAAATTATAGAAAATGTTTTTCTTTTGTTTCGTATTATACGAATTTTTTTCTAAAATGGTGTAAATATTTTAAAATCTAGGTATACATTTTGACAATTTTGCAATATTCATATAAAACTTCAAGTATTACAAACTACGGTTAAAACGAACATTGATTTCAGTAGCTGACTTTAACGAAGATCATTTTCAAGGTCACTTGAAATCTCAGCCATAAAAGCACGCCATCAGTAGTTACAACATCCCTGTTTTGAAAGCTAAAAGTCGCCCAAGAACTGCACGTAGTCTGACAGGACAACCTCTTGAAGATGAGAGTGCATTCTTCTTACGAAATTGAATGACCTGCATTACATTTAGCGCAAATTTATCAGCGAGCTGTTGGTCATCCAGAACAGACGCCATGGCTGTCTTCAGGAATTTGATTTTATTGTCATTAGTGATTCTCCAGAGTTCCGAATAATTCAACACCACTACACACAAACTCTGTTTTCAGAGTTCAGCTCCTTTTCCTAAAAAATCCACGCTGCATAATCAACAAAAATTGCAATGTGCTTCGGAAACGCAAAGTATCGGATGGTCATCGGACATTCGAGTCCAAAATTTCCCGACCCTTCGTCTACAGTTTCAAAACAACAACACTTGTTGCAGCATCGTGTTCATCACGTGTAACATTCGTAACTAAAAACCAAAACAGAGGCCTAAATTTTTATTGAGAGGTAGCTGAGGTCAAACCCATTCAAAATTGGACTTCATTCGCCTGGGAGAATCGAAGCGATCGGTTGGTCATCCGGACGCTGGCGATGGCTGTCTTGGGCATCATGATTTTACTTCGCGCCTGGATTCTCCTAGGACCAATTCTGCAACTGGCTTTCGGATTAAGTGATCAGACAGGATACCATACCGAAGACTGTAACTGCCAACGCCACAAGCGCTATATCCAAGGAGTGCCTTCCACAGAATTATTTTGTCGGAACATCACAACCATGGACAAGGTGCGGTGCGCCCAAACACATTATAAAGAATTTCATGAACGCATCGAGCCACTGATGCCTCGGATGATCACCATCTCCGAAAGTGATCCGCAACTATTCCCGGACAACTTCTTCGAAGGTTATCCTCCGACGGTTCTCGTTTTCGAATATTGCGGCATCACTGAGATACCCCATCGTCTCATCCGACCGGTCAGCAACACCCTCACCGAGCTAGTTTTTAGATTCAACGAGGGACTGAAATCTTTAGGACAGAACGAGTTCAGCAAGTACGATGGCCTGAAGAGACTGAAACTGTTTAAAAACGGGATCGAAGAGGTATCTTCTATGGCCTTCAACAATATGAGCAATCTGGAGACTCTTTGGTTGGATTATAACGGAATTAAAAGGTTCGACGGATTTGAAGGCATCCCGCAGCTCAAGTACTTGTCTTTTCAAGAGAACCTATTAAACTATGTCCACAAAAATGCCTTCAAGAACTTGATAAACCTGCTTTCCATCAACTTCGATACCAACGAATTGACAACTCTGGAAGAAGGAACTTTCGAGCCGCTGACACTCAGCAGAGTATACGTCGACTTGAGAGGTAAGTGTACAGGGAAAGCGTTTGCCAAGCTTTTGACCCCTGCGGACCAGTGCAAAATATGTTAGCGGACCACTAAGGTAGAAATACAAACCATGGTTAGGGTTTCATCACAAATTTCCGTTTCAACTTCCATGACTTTTTTAGGTTTAAAAAAATTCCCTGACTAATGACAATTTTGTACTCGGAAAATGTTGAAAAGATATACTCGGAAAAAGGTTGAAAATCTTGCAAATTTGTAATCGGAAAACAAGAAAAATTGTGCAAATTTGTAATCGGAAAACAAGAAAAATTGCGCAAATTTGTAATCGGAAAACAAGAAAAATTGTGCAAATTTGTATTCGGAAGACATGGAGAATTTAGAAAAATTGTCCTCTGAAATTGTTCACAATTTTTCAAACTTGTAGTGGGGAAATTTCCAAAATTTGCGAGTGAACGTTGATCAAACCACGTAGATGCATTAATTTTGGTTTGTGACAACAATTTACGTCCAAATTGCCAGACGTTTTCAAATCCACAGACTGTACCTGTTTTTTCCAGGACTTGGAGCCCATCGAAATAAAACAAAATTAAAAAAATCTTAGAAGATCCTCTAATCTTCTAATATTTATATTTATATATGGTTTCTTATTTAACTAACATGTTTATGTTCATTTTCCGGTTTAATCCAGGTATTTACCCTGCAGTCAGTAAATAGTATCATTTGGCAGAAGGGCTCATTATGCAAATTAATTCAGACTAAGTAGTCTGGAGATGCGATCCCAACATTACAATTAAAGTATATATTTTCCGTAATTGGGACCTTAACGAGGAGGATTGTATAGGAAAGGAAGACAGTCATGGCCGATTTTATAAAAAGAACTATCCTAACATTCGCCTGATTGATCTTTAACAATCTTTAAACTTTTCTAATGTAATCAGATAAAAACCATTCAGAAATGTCCAACATTTTAATTTTTAATGTATCTTATTTTTACGAATGTTTCAAATACGAAGTTTAAATAATCGAAACTATAGTTGCTCTAATAGCCACGCATAGTTTAATCGTCAAACTTAAAACTGGACTTTAGTTGAGAACATTCTGGAGGTCAGACAGTTCACGTTCGACGTTATTCGATTACAAATGTCACCACTATTGGTATTTAATTACAAAATAACAAGGACGTGATTCTGTAATTATAACGAAACAGTCGCAAAATAACTAACATACTTATTTTAAAGTCTCGGAGAAATTCAATAACAGCTTCATTCGTTTGAAGGATTCAACAAACGGATCGACAGTTCCTGCGAGCGACCAATTTCACATAGAACCCACTAACAGCAAACAGAGTCGGTCACCCAGGCAACCAATTTACACATCGAGTTGGTCATCCAGTGCCATGGCCATCTTCGGAAATGTGATTTTACTGTTCTTGGGGTTTCTCCTAACGGAGTCTCTCGAAGAGTGTTTCGGAGAAGAGATTCCGACGCGAGGCTACGACTGCGCAACCGGAAATGTCTGCTCCTACAAAGACCTTAAGTCATGTAGCGGCGTAGAATGCAGAAACATCGACACCGTAGAGAAAGCGGGATGCGCCCGGCAGTACCTACGAGAGCTCCAGGCTAATGTGGCATTAGTCGATGTGGGTTTCATCAACAGTGAGTTAGAATTGTTAGCGGACGACTTGCTGGAAAGACATCCTCTGACGTTCCTCGCTTTCTTCGGCTGCTCCATCACCCAAATTCCCCGAAATCTCATTGCCCCCGTCAGCAGAACCCTCAGAGAGCTAGTTTTCCATTTTAGCAAAGGACTGGAACTATCAGAGAAAAAGCGTTCAGTGAGTGCGAGGGCCTCAAATACCTTACTCTGGGAATTAACGAGATCGAGGGTGTGTCGCCGAAGGCGTTTCTCGGTCTGAGAAATTAAGAGTGGCTGGAATTGGGTGCGAACAACATCGAAGCCTTCCACGGTCTGTAAAGAATCCTGCGGCTTAGGTATTGGTCCCACCATGGTAACCGTGTAAGACACCTTCCCAAAAACGCCTTCCAGAACTTGAGCAACCTGCGAAATATCGACATGGGCAACAACGAATTAACCACCCTAGAGGAAGGAACCTTCGATCCGCTGACCAATGCAATGGCCATCAACTTATCCGGTAGGAATTAAGAGTGGGGTACCCTGCGTTTTCCAGGTCCCGTAAAAAATTTCTCTGACCAATACCAATGTCAACATTGAGCTTAGCCAAATATCGATATCCATGATCACGCAAAATCTGCGCGAGGACAATCTATATATATAATGTTTATATGAAGAATAGATGTATGTATATGGCAGGTTAATCCGATTAACCGACTTTGACTGATTAATCTTTAACAAAACCTCCGAATAAATCTTTCACAAAATGTCCTTTCAGTCTTTAACAAAATGTCCGATTAAATCTGTAACATAATGTCCGATTAATCTTTAACAAGAATGTCCTCGTAAAAAGTACACTGGATGACGTCACCAGAATTTTAGCAACGGCCCGGGCAATGCCGGGTTTTTCATTATTATGGTTTGCATTATGATATGCACGCAATCAGGTTACAATTAATAAGGCATAATTAAGTGTTCCGAAATTAATTTCAATTGTGTCGGTACAGCCCAAGCAAAGCCGGGTTTTCCGACTAGTATTCATTATTTTGCCAATTTATTTATGACAATTCTGAAAAACATGTCAAAATTAATAAAGGAAGATTTTAAAAATTTGTCTCGGAGACTGTTGCAATTTATATTAACCTAGACTCAAAAACAGTTGAAAATTGAGCTAAGCAATAAGTTTGGTTCGTGACTAAATTGATACTTTGAAGTTTCCTGACTTTTTAAAATTAAATCAATCTTCCATGATGAATACAGACATTTTCAACTTCCCCGACTTTTCAAGGTATGATAGGAAAACCCTGCACAAGGGTATGGTATTCCGTTAAAAGCCTTATGAGCCGTTACATTATTTTTCAGGAAATCCCCTCGCTAAAATGGCTTCAAGACTGGTCAAAAACTCACAACATGGACACGAGGGCTGCATGCGGTCCGGAGAAAATCCCCCTGAAGAACACGAATTTGAGCCACTGTCCATCGGGAAGGAAGACCGCGGAAGATGACCTCAAGAATCCAGCTAGCAGAAATTCAATCGAAAACATCGTCTTAGTTCTCACGCATGCGCTGAATTACTTTATAAGGTTATTCGATTCGTAGTAATTAAATTAATTCTTATTATTGTTGGAAAACTTTTAAAAGTCTTCCTGGGGGAACTTCCACGACTTGTCCAGGTTTTAGGAACCCTGTTAATGATGGTAGCGTCAATTGTTACAAACTATTTCATTTCAAAGTTTTCAGAAAAATAAAAGAAATTCAACCAAGTTCGATCGTGCGTCTCACTATATCAAAATCTACAAAACCAGAAAACAGTACATAAAGTCAACGAACAAACTTTCAGAAATTCTGCAACGAACATAACGGTCTCCATTTAGGTTCCCATTGAAGTATTCCGAAGTTATTTACAGAATGAAAATAAAAACTATTGTCACGAACCAAAAAAATGTATAATTTTCCAAATCTGAATTCATCTGATTAGTAGATTGCAGTCTACGGACTGCTAAGGTAGGAATACAAAACCTTAATTCGTATTTTTATTTTCATAGTATATAGTTTCATAGAAACACGAGCGGAAATCTGAGCATTTCTGCGGTCAAGCAATACGGGCTTATAGCACTCTTGGTTTAAGTAACAACTCCAAAATTTCCTTTCAAATTTTGAGATTATTGCAAAATTTACCTATTGAAATTACAGTAAGTTTTGAAATTCAAAATAAGGAAGATTTACCAAATGTACTCGAAAGTATAGATTTTTGTCATGAAACTGAGCGAGAAAAAATGTTGAGCATTATGTAAAACTGACAGGAGAAAATATTGAGAATTTGGTAAATTTGTTGTCGAAAAACGTCATAAATATTTCAAATTTGTCATCGGTGAAAGGGAAATTTTTCGCAAAATTTATTCGCGGAAAACGTCGCCATTTTACTAGAGCGGAAAAGGATGGAAAATTTTTAAATTCGTACTCGAAAAATCTTGAAAATGTTAAGAGTTTGTCCTCGGATACTTTTGAAGATATACGAGCAAATCGAATGACCTATACTTCGCAACGAGTGCATCGGACCAATGACGGATCGACCAATGAGCGATTGGTCATCCGGACCAGACGCCATGACTGCTTTCAGATGTGATTTTAATTTCCTTCTTGCTTCTCCACAGATTCGACAGTAGGCTACTCCACCACCAACGGTGGAACGCTCAACTTGGGTTTTCAGAGTCGATACTCTGGATACAAACATCCACGCTGTTGCGGGATATAAGGTTTACAAAGTCTGGAGTTAGATAGTGTGAGTACCTTATTCGGGAACGCGTCCTATGTTTACTACGAGCTAGGGGGCAATAGATCTCGTAAGAGATAAGCTGATCTTAAGATCGGCACGCGTTGAGGGAATTTCCCCATGTATGCAGCGTCAACTTCCGGGAGCACTGGGTGCAGGAAGCAATGCAAATAAACCTTAGATAACGGCACCACATGTCCTTTTCCAAGTACCGTATATCGAGAACGCGACGTCCGATCTTGAAAATTCCAACGCGTAGTTGAAGTAGTGAATACAAAGCAGAGGTCAGCTTAAATTCACATTTATTGTACGTTTGCGAGGTATAGGAAATTCTCAACGAAGTGCGAGACTTACAAAACACGAGCGCGATTTGAAAATGTTTTAAAATTTGTTAAAAGATGCAAAAATAAAGATAAAGCAAGTTGAGTGGACCCTTTTCAAACTTGCGCATTGTGGACAATGTGTCAAATTTATTTGACGCACTGTAAGACTGAATAAAAATAAAAACTATTGTCACAAACTATAAAAAATGTATAATTTCGCGCAACCCGATGCATCTAATTTAAACATTGCAGGATTCCGCAAACATTTTGCCTCAACGGATTATTAAGAATATCTAAATTAATACGCTGTATGGCCAAATATTCAAAACATTCCATGGACTGCCAAGGCAGAAATTCAAACCATAATTCACATAGTCTTTCGGGTACTTTGGTATTATCCTAGTCTACCTCAACCGACTGCTCCCAGCCCAACTAATACCCCTGCTGACCTAAACTAACCTAACGTGACCTAACGTAACCTTACCTAACTGGGGTCTTCGCCCACAAACCCCCTTTCTCTGGGGGCTTCGCCCCCAAACCCCCTTTTCTCACCTAAATGGGGGGGTCCGCCCCCAAACCCCCTTTCTCACCTAAATGAGGGCTTCGCCCGCAAACTCCCTTTCTCTCCTAAATGGGGGCTCCGCCCCCAAAACCCCAGGGGGCCTGCAGCCCCCACACCCCCGCTTACCTATCCTAACCTAACCAAAAAACAGTTAGTTGGGCTGGAAGCCGTCGGTTGAGGTAGTCTAGAATAATACCAAAGTACCGTCTTTCGATAAAAGTTTCAACATTTAATATTATAAAATAAAAATTCCATAATGTTTCAAATTAATCAAAAACCCGAGCGGACGTCCGAGCATTTCCGCGGCGGGCGGTTAAGAAACACTGCACTCTAAGAAATATTGGTGAAATTAGGTATTTTGTAACACTAAAAGGTATTTGCTGGTTTCTTTTGAGGTATTTTGAGGTATATTAAGGTGTTTAAAAATATTTTGGTATACTTAACAAACAACTAATGGTATTTCTAAACTCCTAAAAAGGTGGTTTGAACAAAAAAACGTTGAAAAGGTGCTTATAAATAATATGGGAAACCCAAGAAAACGCAAAACTATTGAGGCTCTCTGAAGCGAGTCGAGATAGCAGAGTGGTAGCGATAGGTATTCAGGAATGGTAGGTTGCAGGATCGAATCCCGGTAAGTCTCAAGAATAAATTTGGAAATTAAACTATATACGGCACGTGATTACTATGTATGATACAATGGTGACGTAACTGGAAACAGCAAATTTTTGAGAGAAAAGAAAACACCTTTAATGGTATTATGGATGAGGTATTCCATAAAACCCTATCTCAAAGGTATTCCAGAACACCAAAAAAGGTGGGGTATTTGTGACAAGCAAAACACCTCATTTTGGTATACTGAAGTACCTTTTTTTTTAGAGTGTGGCTTATAGCACTCTTGGGTGAAGTAACAAGTCGAACATTTCCTTTCAAATTCCGAGATTTTATTCATAATTGACCTAACCAAAGCAAAAAATGTACTTTTAAAGTACAGAATTTTTTCATGAAACTCAGTGAGGGAAAATTAAAAAAAAATTAATTTGATCTAGAAAAAAGTCGAACTAATTTTAAATTTGACCTCGGAAAAATGTAAAATTGTTCGCAAATTTAGCCACGGAAACGCTGATATTTTTGCAATCTTTCTGAAGGAATAAGGTTAAAAAAAATTTAAATTTTTACTCGGAAAATCTTGAAAATATTGCATGTTTGTTCCCATAACATTTTCAAGTTATCTCACTCAGAGTTCCCCTAAACCCTGTATCGCCATCGGTTTCTCCAGACATCTTCAGAAGTCTTCTTCCAGGTTTCTTTAGACTCTCCATCAATTCGCTGACTCCTAAATATCCTTTTCTCGATTTTCCTTCTGGAAAATATTAATTCGCAACCCTTTTTTCTAATATTTAGGCGTAATTTAATCATCAAAAATAAAACTGGACTTTGGTTGAGAACATCAAACCATTAGCCCGCGCTAAAAGCATTAAACAAAACGTCCGCGCACCTTGATGACGTCACGCTGACAGCAGTGGCGCCCCCTGGCAGTGACAAGGACAACTATCACAACAGGAAGTGCCCTTATCTCAGGATCTAGACCACCTAGGACCCTAGTGTTTGGTGTTGCTGGAATTGCGGCGAAAGCAGGATTTTCCCAGAAATTCCATATTTATCTTTCTTGACTTTTCCTGGTTTTTAAACAAATTTCTCTAACCAAGAACATTGTTCAGTTTTGTTTAAGTTTGACATATCTGCCACGATTATCCCTGAAATTTAAAAAATCTACGTGGGAAATATGCGATCATTTTCAAAATTGACAATCTACAAGGTTGAAAACGTTTCACAAATCAGTATTCGATACTACCGTGTATTTAAAAATACTTTTTCAAGTTCTCTTACTCAGGGTTGTCTTAAACCCTAGATCCTCTATCACACTGCCACCTGTTTTCAGTTTACGATCAGAGTCACCATCAGCTCGATAACCCTGGAATATCTTTTTCTTGATTAATTAAACGGAAGAACGAGAAGCCACGCATAGTATCAAAAAAAAAACTTGACTTTAGTGGAAATCATCATGCCAGAGGTCAGACAGCCAAGACTTTCGCTTCATTTCACAACCGTTGGTTTTTAATTACGAGAAATCAGGACTAGGCAACCACGTGATTTTAAAAGGAAATTGAACCGTCTCGATAATAAACGAAGTAACCGAGATCTTGAAAGTGAACTGCACTCGTGCAAAATTGAACGAAAAAAAATATTGAAAATTTGGTAAATTTGATCTTGAAAAACGTCGAAAATATTTCTTATTTGTCATCGGAAAAAGTAAAATTGTTTACAAATTTATAGCCACGGAAAACGCCGACATTTTTCAATTTTAATGCCGGCAAAGAATGGATAAATTTAAAAATGTTCACACGGGAAATCTTATAAACATGGCTTGTTTGTCTTCGGAAACTTTTGAGGACAATCCTCTATACCGGATAAACATCAGCTCGATGACCCTGAAATATCATGTTCTCGATCTTTTTTTCCGATTAATTAAACGATAAATAGTGAAACGCTACGACGAGCTCGCATATTAGTGACCCCTTTTTATCTAATACCGGCCGCGCAGTATCAAAAATAAAACTTGACCTTGTTTAATAACCAAAAAAAAAACAGGACGTGGTACTGCGCGAATTTAAACCGTCTTTAATTTACACCGAGTAACCAAATTCACGAAAGTGAACTTAACTCAACGAGCGCATCATCGACGGTTCCTCCGAGCGACCAATTTCACTACCAGCGACCAGAGTTGCTCATCCATCGCCATGGCAGTCTTCAGGAATATGATTGTGCTGTTCTTCCGGATTCTCCTACCGGAGATTCCCGTAAAGGTTTTCGGGCGTCAGATTTCAACGGTACCACCTGCCAAAGGTTGCAAATGCGGAGAAACTAAAAACTTCATGTGCGTCGATTTGTCATTGTTCAAGATATATTGCAACAACATCAACACCGTAGACGAAGTGCTATGCGCTGAGCAGTACTAACGAGAGCATCGGGCCAATGTGACATTTAGCCGATTTATTTTCTCTGGAAGTAATTTGGAATTATTCCCGGTAGACTTCTTCGAAGCTTATCCTCTGACGGAGCTGACATTCGAGCATTGCTGCATCAACGACATTCCCTGGCGTCTCA
>JAQGAO010004816.1:0-14493 GCA_034697705.1 Ommatoiulus sabulosus
GGTAATTAATACTTTATTTCTTGAAATGAAATGTCCAGTACTTTCAATCATCATTCATTATACACTGTGTACTCAATGTACGTTGGTGTCATAGACCGGAGCCAATGATGCACAGGTAGAAAATATCAATCGTGTTGTCGGTTTTGTAACTGGGACTGCATCGTCCCGGGACGGAAAGGGAAAGGAAACTTGTCATGGCCGAATTAAAACACTGCACTCTCAATGATACATGTATATACATGAATTTATAAAATAACTTCTGGCTGATTGAAACAGAACTCAATTGTGAAGATTTTTCTAAATGAAGGAATGCTTCACAAAATGCTTCACAAAATGCCAACTGGAATGAATTATTTTCATGTTTAAATTATAAGAATTATCTAGTTTAAAAAATCAAAAATTTGGAATAAAAAATATCATGGCCGCAGGTGTATTTCTTTATTTAAGAAGTATTTTTATTAAGTTTAATACCTGTGATATTTAGTGTTAAGAATTCATGTTTCTTAAATCCCATTTCCTAAAAACCTGAGGAGGTTAACGTTTCTAAGCGTTATACTCGATGTAACATTCACCAAGTTGCAAATGATTTTCTGCAAAAACTTCGCCTTTATCTGTTTGCACTTGTGAATAAAGCAGTTATACAATGTAGTAACAAAGTCTTTCATGCTGCCGATCCATTTCAAAGACAAATCCGCCTTCCTTTGTGCTTTTATGTTAATCCAGTTTTAACATTACACGTTTAAAGAGACCAAATTGGTCAAAGACCTCCAGGACTCTCTCAGAAAACTTGGCCAAATCTGTCGCTTAATGCCTGTTGCAGCTTACATAGAGTTCTGGAGAACATTTTAACTCCTTTGTAATTGCACTATGTAGTGGAATTAGGGATTTGGGGTTTTAATTGTAACATACTGCATTGAGATGCAGTACACGCGCCCATTCCGCCATTGCGCCACTTAAAACAACATCAGTCCAGGCTTAAGTTTCCTTTTTACTAAGCTCATCGGTTAAGTGCATGAATTGCAATGCCATCTCTGCTCAAGTTGCCAACATGGACTGTCCCAAATTTTACTTGTAGCCTTTCATTTAATTCGAACCAACTCCAGAAGAAAATTACATCAGCAATTAAAAGAGTCAGTTTGGGTGCCTACTTTTCATGAACCGCAACAGGACGGGGTAATACGGTTATTCGTGCGTTAACTACACCAACACGCATGCGTCAAGAACATACATGCTGGTTGAGGAAGCTAAGGATGACAATGAGCCCGAATAGTCGTTGTTTAGTGCCCACGTAAAGAGGTTTCCACGCATGGGTGGTAATCAAGAGGGTTATTTGCTCGCACTTAAGGAGGAACAATTAGCAAATCCGCGTTTGTGTGGCATGTGACTTTCATAGTCTAATGTACTAGAAACTTCCAGAGCTGCTGCATGCTATTATGAAGTATGCAGCTTTTATCTCGAAATACGGGCAGAAGCAGATTTTTATTAGAAGAAAAAGGCAATTTTCGTCCAACAAAGACTTTAATGGAACTTTGTTGACGACTATTCCAAACCGAGCCAGAACCAACCCGAACTAATATAAAGTTAATTATCCAGTTTACTTTATGTATTGTTTTTCTAAACTTATATTACAACGCCATTTTAAATAATGGAGGTTTTCAGACAGAAGCAATGACTTTTTGGCAGTCGTGCAGTCACGTGTACAAAATTTATCCTGTTTAGTTCTTGTTTTGTTTCACTTATCTTGAATTACTACGCCATTTTGAATAATGGAGGTTTTCAGACAGAAGTAGTGGCGCTTTGGAAGTCGTGAAGTCACGTGTGCAAAAAAACTGCATTAATTAGTTTAAAAACAGCGATAACTTTGAGTGAAAATCTCTTCGAAAAACTTCCCATAGAAAATTTCTCACAAGCTAAATTACCCACCAAATCAGCATTTTTATAATAGGTGTATACTCAGGCAGAAGTTTTACGAATCGTGCAAATTGGCAGTCATGAAGTCACGTGCTCAAAATCGACGTTAATTGGTTAAAAAAAATTCTCTCAAGGTTCTCGATAATTCTCAACTAATTAATGCATTCCTTTTGCACACGTGACTTCATGACTGCCAACGTACAATTCGTAAAGCTTCTTCCTGAGTACGTTTATCATGTAAATGCATGATTTTCCTAGTAACCATGGGCTCGTGACATTTTCTATGGGAAGTTTTTTCTAATAGATTTTTTTTTCTTCATAAAATGAAATTTTTTCGATACATTTTTTAGATGACGCGAATCATCTAAAAATTAAATATAAAAAACGTTTGTTAAATTTCAAAACGCGCTAGCTGGTTTGCGAAATTTAAAAACATGAAAATCACAATTTCTTTATTCTATTCTTTATTAACTTTATTTTCTATAGTATATTGCATATTATATGATATTTAATATGTATTATAATAAATTATCCAAAATATTTAATTTAATGCCATCTTCGAAAAAATCTTATTCTCATATTTAACTTAAGGAAACGCAGAAGTGGAATGTATTACTGTATTCCAAGTCATTCAATTGTCTTATCTAAATGTGCGTTTTTTCGTTTTTAATATTGCATTTTGTACGCTTCGGATGAAGCCACGTAATCCCCTAGGATTTGACTCTTCTATTCACCCCCTGTAAGAAAATTTTAATATGTAACCCAGTGAACTGCGTTTCGTCGATCAAAATATTGGAAATATATGGCTATGACAGATGCCAAACATGACGTTTTATTAAAAAATGAAAATAGCATTTTTGCAATCTCTTACAAACAAAACTTAAACTCCTCCATGAGAAGAATCGTTCGTAAACATACTTTATAGACATCCTAATAATATATATTTACTTAGCATAACATTTACACTTGAAAAAACCCAATATATTTAAGGATTTTCGTTTTAGGTTTACGATAATTCGCCCTTTCCTTATTGAAGTTTGACAAAATTCTCACTTACAAATAGTGTATGACATTCACACACGCACAAGTACAGTGCATGCGTGTGCATGTATGTCGAAAATTTGACCTGAGTATGCGCTCTAAAATAAATTCGGAAACCTTTCACGAAAATTATGGCAATTGTACTATGCGATAATTTATGGAATATGCATCTATTTTTATTTGAAAAAGCTTTACCTAAAGGAAATTTAGAAAGCCTTTCACTTGCCGGTCAGAAAGCTCTCCGAAGCAGTGAAAAAGAGCGAATCATGCATGGTTAAAAATACTCTCCGATGTCATGGGCAATAAATAAAGATGGACCCTTAAAAACAACTGCTAAATGTCAATATGTCTATGAAAAAAGCCGAACTGATGTTGTATGCTATACGTGCCGTTACTGCCGTATTTTTGAAGTCTTATTTCAAGCAAGTTTTAAAAATCTCTGAAAATTGAAGCTTTGAAAATGCCCATGTTCGTCTTATTTAGCGCACTGGCTTTCAAAACGTTTTCATTTGCATTACTTCTAGAATTATAAAAATGTAAACCAAAAGAAAGAGGATGGTCCTGGCTGGGATTTTGAACCATTGTTGCATTAAGTCACGACACAACCATTTCACCACTGAGCTACTAAGCTCAAATCGTATAATTTACAGCTCAAATAATAAGATATTCTGATAAGGTAATTCTGACAATCATTTTTATCATAAGTTTTACTTTTCCTCTCTTCTTTTATTGTATCTGTCATCACACTGAATTCGACTTTCTGTCAACTTCGTCTTCAAGTTATTTGATTTCAATGTTCTTCAGCAGTACATTTTCTTCACATATAATTGCTCCAATTTGTCCTCTATTTTTGTCCAGTCTGTTTTTTTTTTGTGGTAATTTTCTAGCTCCAACTGTTCTCTTAACGACTTCCTTTTCTCAAGTTTGGTTTTCCAAAATTCAGACTTTTTAAATGAACGTTTGAACAATTTAAACATTTCATTATAAAACCGTAATGTTAATTCAAATAATATTATTCTTATATTATTTGATCAAACAATTGCAAAATACATTTTGAAATGGTTTATTTTTCTCATTTACTTTTGAGTAAATTTTAAATTAATGAAAAGTTCTCATTTCCAAGAACCAAACGGTGTCATTAAGTTATACAGGGTGTACCGAAAGGCAGCTGCCAAACTCTGGGCATTTATACTCCACATACCACCGGCTACAAACCCTGTCAATTGGGCAGCTCACTTTCGGTACACCCTATACAGTATACAGTATATCTAACTTAACGACACCGTTTGGTTACTAATCAGATTAATTAATCATCTGACACATACGACTTTCACCTAAATTCTTCCATTGTTATCAAAGTATAACCACGCGCAAAACAAACCAGTTAATTTATCGTTATATAAATCCTAACAAAACAGATAAATCGGGGTTGCTTTTAGCGCAATTATCAGGTTTATATTATCTGGCAGTTGACAATGCATTGTTAGCAGTTTATGAATTTCAAATGTTGTCACATTTATAGCGTTTTATTTTATTATTTTTACATAGACTATACACGTATACTCGTTATATAGTTAGCATTATACCGTTGCCTTCATTCTCCTTGACATGGCGTGAGATTGTGATGTACATGTAGTAGAATGAACAGTATTATTTCATTCTATTCATATTTCGTCTCACAGTTATCTAGATAATCCATAAATTTAAGGAATCCTTTTATTGGACCATCACAGGTTACGTTATCGTAGAAATCATCTCCACTGATCCATTCCTTCAGCCATGCAAGGGAACAGTCACAGTAGAACGGATTTCCTGCAATACAAATGGAATATTTAACAAAAAATTCTTATTTATTTTTGTGGAGCTTTCCTTCATTGCTGCAACTGATTATAAAACTATGGTTTTATCAAAAAGCATCATTATCGTATAGAATTCCCCTTGCTAGATAGACAGTTATTACCTTTCAAATGTATGTGAGTTTGGGTCCGATCAATGGGATCGAATGTATACTTCCTTTATAGTAGTCAAGTTGTTGTAGTCCAGATAGATGTCCACCACCTCAGGCAGATCCAAGAATGCATTTATATCGAGAGTGTCCATGTTATTATAGTCCAAGCTGAGCGTGTTCAGGAGGTGAACTCCTTCTACTCCATGGAAGCTAGGCAGGTCAGTGTTATAGTTGATGGTTAATGTTAAAAGGTTGTCCACGCCAACAAAAGCGCGCGGTGATACCTCCACAAGGTTGACGTTCTGCACAAAGATGTCCCAGAGAAGTACACAGCTTACAAAGCCATCACCTTCAATGCGGTCGAAGCCCACAATATGGGCAGCGGAAAACTTTTGCAGGGTGGCGCAAACGGGGTTGATTAAACGATGTGGAAAGCCTAACATGTAGGATAATGTAATGTCAAATTGGATCACCGGCATGGAATCCAACAAGTTGTCAGGAAATAGATCCATATTGTCTCTTTGAAAATTGAGAACGTAGAATGAACTTTGGTTAACTGTAGCTGTCATGTTGGCGAACATTTGGATCGCGCACTCTGCTGTCTCTTGGGTGGTAATATCGAAACAGTTTACTTTTACGCATGGTATCTCAGTGTCGCGGCATGTCGTCTCTTGATACCAACAATTGCAATTTGTGGAAGGGTCATGGGGCTTGGTTGCCAGCACCGTGGCCAGAATGGCCAGAAAGAAGCCTATGTACGCCATCATTTCTACTGAAGAACTGGTACATCATCCTTTCCTAGCCCTTTATCTTATCCATGACTGCAGGATCTTCTATAGCCGCTTATCTAATCCATGACTACCTTACCAGAATCAGTTAAAGGTTCAAAACAAGTTCAATAATATCAGAAGTGTTTCAGATATTTCTGAAAAAGGATAGATATTTTTTCATATTCAAAAGGAATTGCGTCCATACAACTGAGAAAGAAGAGGATCCCGAACTCCACTATACACATATACTGGACATCCTATAGAAGTATATTTACATGGCATAATATTTACAATTTAATGAACCCAATATTTTAGGATTTTTGATTTAATGTAGGTTTACGATAATTCGCACGATTTTTAAATTGAAGTTTGATAAAATCCAAACTTACAAATAGGGGCTAACTTTCTCATGGGCCATTACGATTTTAGAATGTAAATTTACACATACTCGTGAACATGTATGCGTGTGTATAGTACGTCGAAAATGTGAGCTTAATATGCACTCTAAAATGGTTTCGAAAACCTTGCACGACAATTATAGCATTCGTACTATGCGATCAATTATGGAATATACATCTTTTTTATTTGAAAAAGCTTTACATAAAGCAAATTTAGAAAGCTATAGCTTCCATTTGCTGGTCAGAAAGCTCTCTGAAGCAGTGAAAAAGAGCGCAGCACGGTTAAAAACACTCTCCGATATAATATAGGCAATAAATAAAGATGGACCCTTAAAAACAACTCAAAAAGGTCCTTGCCACGAAGTCTTAAGTCTTATTTCAAACAATGCACGAGTTCGTCTTATTTAGCCCTATGGCTTTCAAAACGTTTTCATTTGCATTAAAGGTATAAAACTATGGACCAAATTAAAGAGTATGGTCCTGGCTGGGATTTGAACCCTTGTTGCATTAAGCCACTGCACGACCTTTTTACCAGTGAGCTACGAAGATCAAACCGTAAATTTACAGATGATAGAATAATCTGATATTCTATAAGGTAATTCTAACATTACCATTTTTATCATAAGTTTTTCTTTTCCTCTCTTCTTTTATTGTATCTGTCAGCACATTGAATTCGACTTTCTGATAAAATTGTCTTCAATTTATTTGATTTCAATCTCCTTCAGCAGTACATTTTCTCACTTCTAATTCCTCCAATTTGTTTTCTATAAGCCACTCCTTAAGCTTTTTCTAGTGTACTTCTTTTTATGCTACCACCTTTTTTTATCACATTTATCCTCTCTTTTTGTCCAGTCTATTTTCTGTTGTAATTTTCCAGATCCAAATTTTCTCATCCATTTTTTTTATATTCCTATACCGCCTTTATCTTCTCAAGATACGTTTTCCTAACTTCACACTTTTAGATGAGCTAATGTTTAGCATTTTAAGCATTTCACACAATAATACAGTAATAACAACTCACATAATATCATTATAATAGGAAGTTTTTCAAACAATTACCATATGCATTTTTAAATGTTTTTTTTCTACTTTTCTTTAGACTGTCCCATGTTTTGCATATACTTTTTAATAATTTATTAATGTAATAAAAAGTTATCTTTTTCTAGAAATACAGTCATTATGTATAACTTAATGACACCGTTTAGTTACTACAGTGTATAACCAGATTAAATTCTAATCTGACACATTTGGCCACGCGCAAAACAAACGAATTAACTTATCCTAATATCAATCTCAACAAAACAGATAAATCCGTGTTTGTTTTAAGCGCAATTATCAGATTTATAGTTTCTGATAGTTGATAATCATTGTTAGCAGTTCATAAACTTTAAATGTTATCACATTTATAGCGTTCTATTTTAATATGTTTATACAGACTCTACATGTATACTCGTTTTATTGTTGGCATTATACAGCCTTCCTTCTCCTTGACATGTTGGAAAGCTGAGATTTTACAGCTCACCTTTGAATTGAACAAGTTATTAGAATTTATATTATCTTAGCCAAAATGTATAGTGATCCAATAAAGCGTAAGAATAGGATCGGATAGCTTTGAAAAAAAAAAGTAGGCACGCCATCCTCCAATACAATCTTTTGTTGTAAGAATATTTACAATATTATTTAATTTTTTTATATTTCGTCTCACAATCATCGAGATAATCCATAGACTTAAGGGGTCCTTTTATTGGACCATCACAGGTTACGTTATCGTAGAAAATTTCTCCACTGATCCATTCCTTCAGCCATGCTAGGGAACAGTCACAGTAGAACGGATTTCCTGCAATGCAAACGGAACATTTAGCAAAAATATTAACTTTATTTATGAGTATCTTTCCTTTGTTGTTTCAGCTGATTGTAAAACTATGGTTTTATTAAAAGGCATCATTACCGTAAAAATAATCTTACAAAATAGAATATGAAAGTGGCTTATATTACCTTCCAAATGTATATGGGTGAGTGTCTTGTTAATGGGATCGAATGTGCCTTCCTCTATGGTAGTCAGATAGTTGTAGCCCAGATAGATGTCCACCACCTTAGGCAGGCCCAAGAATGCATTTTTATCGAGAGTGTCCATTCTATTGTAGTCCAACCTGAGCGTGTTCAGTTGCTGAACTCCTTCTACTCCATGGAAGCTAGGCAGGCGGGGATTCCATCTGATGGTTAATTGTAAAAGGTTGTCCACGCCAACAAAAGCGCGCGGTGATACATCCACAATGTTGCTATTCTGCACCATGATGTCATAGAGAAGTGGACAGTTTACAAAGCCATCACCTTCAATGCGGTCGAAGCCCACAATATAGTTAGCGGTAAACTGTCGCAGGGTGGAGCAAACGGGGTTGATTAAACGATGTGGAAAGCTTGACATGTAGGATAATGTAATGTCAAATTGGATCACCGGCATGGAATCCAACAAGTTGTCAGGAAATAGATCCAAATTGTCTTTTTGGAAATTGAGTTTGTAGAATGAACTTTGGTTAACTGTAGCCGTCATGTTGGCAAACATCTGGATTGCGCACTCTGCCTTCTCCTGGGTGTCAATTTCGAAACAGTCTACTTCCACGCATGGTATATCAGTGTTGGGGCATTTCAGCTCTTGATACCAACAGTTGCAATTTGTGGAAAGTTCATTGGGCTTGTTCGCTAGCACCGTGGCCATAATGGCCAGAAAGAAGCTTGTGTACGCCACCATTTCTACTGAAGAACTGGTACATCATCCTGTCCTAGCCGTTCATCTTATCTATGACTGAATTATCAGCATCACTTCAAGGTTAAAAACAAGTTTAATAATATCCGAAGTGTTACAGATATTTTTGAAAAAGGATATATATTTGTTCATATTAAAAAGGAATTGCGTCCATTCTACTGAGAAAGAAGAGGATACCGAACTCCTTTATACACATACATTCTAGCAATAGAAGTTTTTTACTTAGCATAATATTTACATGCTAAAATGGTTTCGGAAACCTTTGACGAAAAATATGGCATTTTTGCTATGCGATCATTTATGGAATAAACATCTTATTTATTTGAAAAAGCTTTTCCTAAAGCAAATTTAGAAAGCTATAGCTTCCAGTTGCTGGTCAAAAAGCTCCCTGAAGCAATGAAAAAGAGCGGAGCACGGTTAAAAACACTCTTCGATATGATATGGGCAATAAACAAAGATGGACCCTTAAAAACAACTAAAAACTGTCAATATGGCCACGAAAAAAGTCGAACTGATGTCGTATGCTACGGTCTTATTTTAAACAATGTATAAAAATTTATGCAAATTTAAGCTTTGAAAGTGCCGAAGTTCGTCTTATTTAGCGCTCTGGCTTTCATAGCGTTTTTATCTGCATAAAAGGTATAAAACTATTAACCAAAAGAAAGAGGATCTTACTGCCTGGGATTTGAACCATTCTTGCATTAAGCCACGACGCGACCTTTTTACCACTGAGCTACGAAGCTCAAACCGTAAATTTACAGGTGATAAGATATTCTGATATTCTTTAAGGTAATTTTAAAATTACCATTTTGATGATTAGTTTTACGTTTCCACTCTTCTTTTATTTTATCTGTCATCAAACTGAATTCTACATTCTGTCAACTTCGTCTTCGATTTATTTGATTTCTTTCTCCTTCAGCAGTACATCTTCTCACTTGTAATTCCTCCAATTTATTTTATATAAGCCACTCCTTAAGCTTTTTCTTGTTTTCTTATCTTTATACTTCCATCTCTTTTTCTTATTTATCCACACTTTTTGTCCAGTCTATTTTCTGTTTATATTGTCTAGCTACAACTGCTTTTTTCTTGCATCTTTCTTGTCCAAATTTTCTCAGCAATTGTTTTTATATTCCCATACCGCCTTTATCTTCTGAAGATTCGTTTTCCAAACTTCACACTTTTAGATGAGCTTTTAAATATTTTGAACATTTCATTATAATACAGTAATAACAACTCAAATAATATCATTGTCATATGATTTTGCAAAGTCAAACAATTACAAAATTCATTTTTAAATGGTTTTTTTCTTTCTTTAGACTGTCTCATGTCTTGCATTTACTTTTGAGTAATTTGTTAGAGTAATAAAAGGTTATCTTTTTCCAGAAATACATTATGTGTAACTTATTGACACCGTTTAGTTACTAACCAGATTTATTTTTAATCTGTCACATTTGCGATTTTTGCATCCAAGCTACTGTATTGTTATCAAAGTATGCATGGCCACGCGCAAAACAAACCAATTAATAAATCCTAATATCAGTCTCAACAAAACAGATAAAGCGGAGTTTATTTTAAGCGCAATTATCAGATTTATATTTTCTGGCAGTTGATAATCGTTGTTAGCAATTCATGAACTTTAAATGTTATCACGTTTATAGCGTTCTATTTTATTATTTTTACATAGACTATACATGTATACTCGTTTTATACTTGGCATTACACATCCTTCATTCTCCTTGACATGTTGGAAAGATGAGATTTTCAAGTTCACATTTGAATTGAACAAAAGATTGGCAACGAATTTTAGCCGAAATGTAGTGTTCCAAGATGGCGTAAGATTGGAATCGGATCGCTGGATCAAAAACGATACTTTGTTCTACCCTAAAATAGGCACGCCATCCTCCAATACAACCTTTTATTTGTTGGAACATTTACAATATTTTTTTTATATATTTCGTCTCACAATCATCGAGATAATCCATAGATTTAAGGGGTCCTTTTATTGGACCATCACAGGTTACGTTATCGTAGAAAATATCTCCGCTGATCCATTCCTTCAGCCATGCAAGGGAACAGTCACAGTAGAACGGATTTCCTGCAATGCAAATGGAACATTTAGCAAAAATATTAACTTTATTTATGAGTATCTTTCCTTTGTTGTTTCAACTGATTGTAAAACTATGGTTTTATTAAAAAGCATCGACCATTACCGTAAAATTATCCTTACAAAATAGAATATGAAAGTGGCTTATATTATACCTTCCAAATGTATGTGGGTGAGTGTCTTGTCAATGGGATCGAATGTGCCTTCCTCTATGGTAGTCAGAATGTTGTAGTCCAGATAGATGTCCACCACCTCAGGAAGGCCCAAGAATGCATTTTTATCGAGAGTGTCTATGTTATTATATTCCAAATTGAGCGTGTTCAGGTGCTGAACTCCTTCTACTCCATGGAAGCTAGGTAGGCGGGGGTTCCAGTTGATGACTAATCCTAAAAGGTTGTCCACGCCAACAAAAGCGCGCGGTGATACATCCACAAGGTTGCTTGTCTGCACAAAGATGTACCAGAGAAGTGGACAGTTTACAAAGCCATCACCTTCAATGCTGTCGTAGCCCACAATATGGGAAGTGGTAAACTTTTGCAGAGTGGAGCAAACCGGGTTGATGAAACGGTGTGGAAAGCTTGACATGTGGGATGTGGGCTGCTGTAATGTCCATTTGGATTACCGGCATGGAATCCAACAAGTTGTCAGGAAATAGATCCATATCGTCATCATCGAAATTGAGAACGTAGAAGTAACTTTGGTTAAATGTAGCTGTCATGTTGGCGAACCCCTGGATTGCGCACTCTGCCTTCTCTTGGGTGACAATTTCGAAAATGTCTACATGAATGCATGGTATATCAGTGTTGCGACAGGTCCCCACTTCATAGGAAAATCTGCAATTTATGGAAGGTTCATGGGGCTTGTTCGCCAGCACCGTGGCCAAAATGACCGAAAAGAAGCTTATGTACGCCAACATTTTTACTGAAGAACTGTGTATACTTTTGTTTAAATGTATGATCCTGTCCTTGCCGGTTATCTTAGTCATGATTCCAGAAGCAGCTATATCCGCTTATCTTGTCCGTGACTGCCTTACCACCATTTCAAGGTTGATAACAAGTTCGATGATATCAGAAGTGTTTCAGATTGTTTTGAAAAACGATATACTGTACACGTATACTGTTTATCGGGTGGAACAGATCAGAGGAACAATAGAAACTTGGTGCATTACAAATAAACCAAAAACGGCTTTACAGGACTGGAATAATGTATTAGGGTCTTGTAACCTAAACTGTGGCGGCTAAAACTTATAACCCCGCTGACATGGACACGCGTTGTCAAGGTCATTTGAATGCTAACTTTTGAAGTACGCACTGTACTGTACACATGTAAATTGGAGACCTGTAGAGGATGGAGAAACAGGGCTACCACAACAAACAGAACGAATTTCGGGGGGAGGGAAAGACGGTAGATACAGGCAATCAAACATTGCCCCAAATGCTTCCCTGCTTGGCACTCGGAACATGCAGGAAAGTGTTTCTGGGGTGAGATGAAAGTTCAAGTTCCCTAGGTTCCCAATTTATTGTTTCTGTTGTTTCCTCTGATCTGTTCCACCCGGTATATACATGTACTGTATATTTGGCCATATTAAAAAGGAATTGCGTCCATACAACTGATTTAGTTGCAGTTTCTTATTTTTTAGTAATCATTATCTATAAAGGCCGTCACACACGAGGCAATTTTTTATCACGAAACTTGTTTCCAGATATATTATTGCTTGATCTCCATCCTTGATTGCCTTGATTGGCAATTTTTTATCACGAAACTTGTTTCCAGATATATTATTGCTTGATATCTCCAGAATGGAAAATTATTCTATTCTGAGCAACTTGTTTCTAGAAAGGAACTGACGTTGCAGTTTTATAGACATGCACAAAAGTATCATTCTGATGCATCAGGAAAACGTATGTATAGGATGGAATAACGTTTGAAACAGTGCCGTGATGTACTGCAAAGATATATTCTGAAAGTATTGCTTCTTGTGTGCAGCAACAGGAAATTGTTTCTGTTGAAATAGCTTTTCTGCAAGTTCTCGCAATTTCTTTCCGAATATAACTTTTCTAATGTTTGACAGCAAAGTTTCTAGAAAGAAACTGAGGTTGCAGTTTTATAGTCACGCACAAACGTATCATTCTGGTGCATCAGGAAAAACGTATGTATAGGATGGAATAACGTTTGAAACAGGGCCGTGATATACCGCAGAGATATATTCTAAAAGTATTGCTGTGCAACAGGAAATTGTTTCTGTTGAAATAGCTTTTCTGCAAGTTCTCGCAATTTATTTCCGAATATAACTTTTCTAATGTTTGACAGGCAACCTTAATTTATTGTGTAGTTGCAAGGTTTCTGAAATGTTTGTTGTGTAGTTGTATTACTCATATCATGTTATTCCAGAAGTGTACCTTAAAAATAAAACTTTTTCTATAACCAAACTGTAATTACTTCAGCTGATTAATTGACGAAAAAAATTTCATGACATGAAGAATGATCAGAAGAATAGAAAATCGATATATTGAATACAGAACATCTAAAGGCGCTCTTTTGCGCTACATCTTATAGGAAACAACTTGTTGGGAAAACGACAGATTTTAAGTATTTTCGGCTTGATGGGTGGTGAAGGGGACAGCGCAGCTTTCCTTAATTGCATTCCCGAATGACTTTCGAAGATTATCAACTTTGAAGCTGAAAGTTGACATCGCAACTGGCATTAACGCCTTTGCACAATTTCCCCATTAAAATTAAGCTCAAATATTTTACGAATATCTTAATCGAAGTGCTCTCAAGTTAACATGTACATGTAAATTTTACATTTTAAAATGTGGAAAATGCACTATATGAAGGCCGTCACACATAAGGACAGGTATATCTGGAAATAAATTGCGAGAAATTTCAGGAGAAATTATTTTAGATGAAACCATTTCCTGTTGCTGGACACATGGAGCGATATTTTCGGAATATATCCCTACGTTAAGTGACAGCACTTTTAAAGGGAAATGGGGGTACACTGATTTGACAGCCATGCTCATTCTATCTTTCCTGATTGGCTATCCAACAGAAAGAAACTTATGTGCATGACTGTAAAGCATATGACGTAAGTTTCTTTCCAGAAATAAGTAGCTCAGAATAGAATCATTTTCTATTCTGGAAATATATTTAGGAAGAAAATTTAAACCAACACATGGAGAAATATCAAGCAATAATATATCTGGAAACAAGTTTCTTCTGTCCTTCCTGATTGGCTATCCAACCGAAAGAAACTTATGTGCATGACTGTAAAACAAATGACGTATATAATAGAATAATTTTCTATTCTGGAAACGTATTTGCGAAGGAAATTTATACCAAAACACATGGAGAAATATTAAACAATAATATATCGGCGACAATTTTTGGGATATAAATTGCCTCGTGGGTGAAGGCCTTAAGTGTACGCATTTTTCTGCTCAGTTTATTTCTAGAAATAAGTAGCTCAAAATAGAATAGTTTTCTATTCTGGAAACGTATTTGCGAAGGAAATTTATACCAAAACACATGGAGAAATATTAAACAATAATATATCG
>JAQGAO010004817.1:0-14490 GCA_034697705.1 Ommatoiulus sabulosus
AAAGGTGGAGTATTTGTGACAAGTCAAAACACCTTTTTTCTTTGTTCTGAAGCACCTTTATTTCTTAGAGTGTATACGAAATACCGTGGGCACCCTTGTCAGGAAAATACGACTGCAGCGCAAGAATTCATACAGTGGCATGAGCATAATAACGCTCAACGATAGGACGCGATATAATCGTATCGTAGGCGATGTGTCACTCGCTTGACATAGGAAAAGATATCCACAGGGTTGCACAAAACTGCCCAATTGGCTAAGTGTATATAGCAACGCTACAAAGTTTCCTCTGGGAGACGTGTGCAGCAGACGAAAAATGCCGCACCGTAACATATCAAATTTTGATAAAGCAGACGCTGCCTACGAAGGCAATCGCCTAGCGATATATGGGCGTGGCTTAATACGCATCATTTCCCCCCTTAACCGCCGCTAGTCGGAAAGTTGGCGTTGCAAGGAAGGATTAATGCGCGCAGTGCACATACTGGTATTTCGTATAGGCCTATATACTGTGATCACTAGTTCAGTCTTTGGGCAAATATGCAAAAGCAAATGGATAAAAAACATTCAACTGCGGATAGATATATGCAAAAGAAATGTTGAAAATCTTAATAGAACTTCAATCGACTTCCTGATAATTGGTTGATCACTACAGTTCAAAGTGTTTGGGCAAATATGCAAAAGCACATGGATAAAAAAACATTCAAGTGCGGGAAGGTATGCACAAGACATGTTGAAAATCTTAAGAAAACTTCAATCGACTTCCTGATCATTAGTGAATCGCTAGTTCAAAGTGTTTACGCAAAGATACAAATGACTTTTACAAGCAATTCACGTCAGCGAGGACAGGCATTCGCTCGACGGCCATCGTAAGAGGATTCTGGTGCGATTTTCAAACCAAGAATACAATGGAAACTTTCTGATATTTGCTTTTGGACCTTCTAAAGGGATTGCTTAAGCAATTATATGAAACAAAGCAAGATTCCAGCCAGCATTCGCGAACATTCGCAGAAATCTCCATGCGCAAACAGCAACAAGGTTCAACAATGCAAACACACGCGACCAGCGGTGCAAAAACGGAAGTGAACTCTCGTCAACAGTGTGCTGTCAGAAACTCGTCTGCCATTGTGCGTTGCTGCTCATTATTTAAATGACAAAACCCTTCTAGGCAGTGTGGTGCGATGGGCGTGCGGGAAACTGAAGATGAAAACAAATATTTTCAGTCGGTGTAAACATTGTCCAAATTGGCCTCTGAAGCATGACCACTGTGGACAGGCACCAGAGCCGCCCAACGACGAGCGACGGCGAAGTCAAAAAGGGATACGGGAAACCATAGATATATAGCAAACAAAATCAAACCTTAGCATTGGGGGTAAATGACACGAAAAGTGCTCGAATGGTTCATTGAGAGGGCGCCCCCTACACCCTTCTTGTAGAGAGAACAATGGGGCAGCAATTTTGACCCGACTCGTGTATAAGCCTCGCACAAAACAAGCCACTCGTAACTCGGTCGCTGGATTTGACAGCGTAGAAAAAAAAATTAAAACTCTTTTATTTAACTGAAATGCGAGGGGTGTAGACACGCTGAAAAAAAGCTCTTAAGTGCGTGGCAAACTTATGAATCGCACTATGGAAATGCAGCCGAATAAGTGCTTCGAAAAAAACTACGAGTCACTCGAAAGACTTAAGCAAATGGCGAGGCTTATGCTACATTAGTGAAGCCGAAGAGAGGGATGAGAACATGTTTGCTTTCCCAGAAAAAAAAAAAAAAAAAAAAAAAAAAAAAGCTAAGAGTTAATAACAGCGCATTCGCAAATGATGCGGTGAAATGCGCGCGGAAAACGTATGCATTTTCAGGAATTCAAAAACAAAACTAGCAGGTTTGTAGAAAAAAACTGATCCAAAATGACGTTAGAATGGATTCTACATCATGTTCCTATTTTTTATGTTTGGAAGATCTACAGTACTTAGAGGAAGTGCAGCGCCATTTCAATGACTTGCTGCGCCATCTATGGACAGAAGTCGAGACTGCGTGGAAATGTTTGTCCAAAGTTACTTTGATAAACCATTGTCACGTGTATCCTACTATGAAAACCATTAAGGGGCCATTCAAAAAGGACGCCCTCTGAAATTTTTCCAAAATTGGACTCCCCCCTACCCCCTGTCCGCATTGTGTCCGGTCAATCAAAACCCTCCCTCCATTGGGGCGTCCGAAACTTAAAAAAAAATTGTATTAGGAAAATTTTGAAAGTTTAGGAAAATTTTGAAAGTTTAGCAAATTTGTCCTCGGAAAACGTAAATTTTGTACTCAGAACACACGGGGAAATATCAACAAATAATATATCTGGAGAGAAGTTTCAGGATATAATTTGCTTCGTGTATGACCAGCTTTATATCTGGAAATAAATTGCGAAAAATGGCAGGAAAGTTATTTCACCTGAGACAATGTCCTGATGCTGCATTCACGGAGCGATTCTTTCAGAATATATCCCTACATTATCTTCGGTATATGACAGCACTGCTTCAAAGTAAATGTGGGAAAATTAACTTGACAGCAGTGCTTTTATTCCATCCTATGACGTATGTCTATCCTGATTGGCTAACCAACAGAAAGAAACTTTTGTGCATGTCTGTAAAACCTATGACGTCAGATTCAAGCCCCCAGCTTTGCCTAGTTTTCGCTTATATTATTATTATTATTAGATTCTTTCCATAATAACTTTCTGAGAATAGGATATATTCCTAGAAATATATCGGGAAACATATTTGGGAAGGTAATTTTTTCCTACACAACGGGGAATTATCAAGCAATAATAGATCTGGAAAGATTTGGGGATATAATTTGCCTCGTATGTGACAGTATTAATGGTTTAATAAATCTAGTTTAGATGTTCATGAATAGCGTGATTTGTGGTGAGCATTTTGCAAAATTGAAAGCTGAAAAATATAAAGTAAAGTGAACCGTTTTCTGGTAAAAAAATCTGTGAAAAAAACTCGAAACTTGGTAATTTTTTGTTGACTCAGTTGTGTTTTTTATAACGAGTTTAAACATGGCGTAATGATTAGACATCTAGAAATACCAATTTATAACTGTATTTCGATAACATGTAGGCTACTACTGTAAAAGTATTCCCCGAAAGTTTTAAAAGTTTGTCCCACAATGGTCAGCAAACTCACAATACACGATGTCTATGTAACAATACCTACATAAGGGGGCAGGTTTACCAAAATTCATTCTTAAGATGCGTAAAGTTAAAATCGAGAGTTTAATCTGAAGTGTTAGTGTCATTTAGACTCACTTCCTAGGTGACAAAAGATCCCAAAATGTGCAGTTTTATTTCAAAAAAAGAAAGTACTATTATGCACCCAAATAGTAGGCTTATGGGCCAGTAGGGTATGCAAGATGATCAAAAAGTCATAGATCACCTACACTGTATATCCACGTACATGTAATTTCTATAATCTTCTACACTTTTATTGAATTTCATCCGATATGTTTTTGTCATTAAGTATTAATTTCTACTAAAATGGTCCAGCTTGATCATAAAATTCGTCTTCATGGCGTCTCGCAGCATCTTAATGTTAAAACGTCTAGTTTTGATTAATAATTTAGAATTCAACCAACCTACGGAAAAGCTGGGTTAAATTTAATTTAACTTGAGCGAACAGGCTGTTGTATGGGTTACGTTTTCGTGGAAAAAACGATAAGTGGGGAAAATTACATTATTTTTTAGTTTTATTGTACAGTTTAACGAAACTTAACACCACCGCGCAACGTATAATGTCTTTATAATTTGATATTGCTAACTAACATTACGAACATGGTATCTAGGTTATGGAGAATTTTTTGTCTATTCAGGTGCCGTTTAAACATGTGCAGCACACTTGATTACACAATGATGAACTCGTGTTTGAAATAGGCAGGATCCTATATAGAGTCTATCAGATGCGTGTATACTTCAGACTTTCACGTACAGTGTGCAGAATATCCAGAAATTTGCAGGTCACGGCTAACGTGGAAGGTAAGAAGCCATTATTATGAATCTATACGTAAACGACTGAGGTATCAACTAGAAAAAAAAAACATCATCTGCTAGCATTTAAATGACCAAAACATCTTCCATTAATTTCTCACGTGTAAAGTGTATTTATTGCTTACGCTAAGAATTGTTAAATCAAGCGTTTCTTGTTCAACTTGTTGAGTCACGAATTCAAGACACAACTTCTCTTTCATTATTATGAAAATTAGGTCATACAGTAAAGTAGTTTGATGATTTGAAGCTACAGCCGTGACACGAATATAACTTATCATACCTGGTTATTTGCCACAAAACTGACTTTTAATTCATCGATACATGGAGCTATTGATCGGTTATTAGCCACCTTTTTTTTTAAATTTTGCGACATTGCATGAAATATATTTTCACTGTAAAATTCAATTTTGCTGCACACCAAGAGAAATAAATTTCCGAATATAATATATCTTGTACATACGCCTTGTATCCCAGGTTTTTGCAATTTTCTAGTATTTGTGTGCATCAGTGTACAAAATAGGATCATTTTCTATTCTGGTGATATTTCCGGAAATATATTCGCGATGGATTGTGGTGATATTTCCGGAAATATAATCGCGATGGACGTATTAATTTCCCAAAACACGTGGAATTCTTCAAACAAAAATATTTCTTGCAACGAGTTTCAGGCTATAAATTGCCCAGTGTGTGGCCGGCCTTAATGGTTTTAATTTGGCCAATTTGGCGATCGACGACGCCATTAAAATGCTCACAATTAACTTACTAAATTTAACAAAACGCTGATTTGTGATTTAATACCCATACTAGCTGTCTCCGGCCACGCGTTGCTGTGGCTGAATTCCTTTCCCGGTGAATTCCTAAATTTCCCGTTGAATATTCCTTCCCCGATGAAGTCCTAAATTTCCTCAAATAATTTTACCTATAGTGACGTGGTTGATGACATTTTTAGAAATGCATAAAATGAAATATTTTGTTGCCTATAACTGACAAAGGTAACCAGGAAACGCGAATTTCACTTACAACAAGCTTTCCACGCATACATTTTAAATTTATAAAAAAAATTACCTAAATTTAAGAAAACGCCATCTACCATGCCCTACCATATGGCATTTAGTTGCTGACTGTAGGGTACTGAGTTGAATTGAATAGAGATCAATACACGCAACATCGGGCAAATCTATTTTTAATTCATTTAAATTGACACGTGGGTAATTTAAAAATGTAACTCAAAATTCCTAGTTTTTTACCTTAGTCCACGCACCTTAGTCCATTAGTGAAAGCCTGTTAATTCGATCAGCCATTTTATTCAGTCAAAACAGAACTGATTTTTTCTTATGCTGCCCTATGTAAAAACGTCTCATCCCATAATTCGATCAAATTTTCACATGTCTTAGTTCTGAGCAAGTTTGAGCAGCTTCATACAAGCACAGACATGTTTGGACAACGTTCAAGCGCGTGCATCTAAGCATCATCCAATGCATCAGCGGCTGTACTCAGATGGATTTCTGCGTTATTTAGAAAAATGCAATTTCAGCCGTTGCAGAAGCAGACATCATCAAACACTAATAACTTTGTTTTTATAACCAATTATCATTTTTAACATACAGTATGTTACATACATGTATATACGATTAAATATATGCATTTTTAAAACAGAGCAATTTATTTTGATAAACTCAATGTTTAGCGTGTTTTTTTGACATTCATCGCTTATTTCGATCAAAAACGCTACAACCAACGTGATCGAATTAAGCGGCTTTCACTGTAATATAATGTAATTTCACACTACCTTTAATTTTTTTTTAAACCAAATATCATTTTAAACATATTAAACATATTATACGATTAAACATATGCATTTTTAAAGCACAGAGCAATTTATTTTGATAATTAAGGTCAATGTTTCGCGTGTTCTTTGACATTCATCGCTTATTTCGATTTTCATTAATTTCGATCAAAATCGCTGAAACCATCGTGATCGAATTAAGCGGCTTCACTGTAACTTCAAGCCAAAAACTTGTCTTCGCCATAATTTCCAAAGGGAATGGACCCTGGCCGACTCTTTTGGTAGTTCCGGAGTGGAACATTTCCACCAAAAGAAAGCTGGAAACAGCGTATTACCACGAATGTTTTCCCCAGCCGGTTCTAATACCTTGGTTCGGCGGCCATGGGCTACTGCAAACAGGGGATGGGCAGAAAAGCCGTTGGAAATTTACGACCAAGTGCAAGTTGAGCGCTCATAAAAACGCCTCGGCTGAGCAATATTGAGTTCGTCCGAGGCCAAATCCCCATCATCTTTTAATATATTATTTTTCTTCCGAAGCGAGGCATCGGTCGCCAATTCCCTTTGATCTTCTGGGAGTTTCTCCTCCTTTTATTTCAATCTCTGATCTAGCTCCCGCTCACCTAGAGCCCTTCTAAGGCGCTGAAAATCGACGTTCATTCCTCACTTTTTCAATTCGCGCGCATTTATGTTTATAAATCTCGCATATCTGAGCGAAGACATCTTTATTCGGCGATAAGAAAAGGGTGCGCTCGGCCCAGGAATTGATTCGGAGAGGGGATTTATTCAAACGAGGATTTCATCCACTCCGAGCGGCTGCAGCTGGAAAATCCCCATTACCCCCTTCTTCCTTCCCCATCGCCCGACTACGTAATTGGGTCGTAAACATTTGTTACCTATCGATCACCGATCGAATAACGGCAGCGGGATTTCAAACCCCGGAACCTTGCCTCACTTTTCAAACTTTTCAGATTTCAATATTTCGAGGTCGAGGTGCGTTTAATTTGAGGTCATCAAACTGGGCTTGCATGCTCGCTGCATGCTACGTAGATTGGTTGGATGAAAAGTGCCGCAGTTTTTGATATGTCTTAAGACCGTGCTAAATCCCCTACCTGTAGTATGGAGCACCGTCTTGGTTTTATGGTGACGGGGAACCCTAACACCGAAAATACAAACAATCGGGAGATTTAGCCCTGGAAGATAATCGTGAATAACCTTTTTTTCCTTAACGTAGAAAGGTGGGTACCGGTTTTCGTCCAAGGCTCATTGAATCTTTATCTACAGTATATTTCGTCTTGTATACATATAGGCTAAAAGAGATGTATGTGGGTGGGTTTGTATGTATGTGGGTATGTATGTATATATATGGCAGGTTAATCCGATTATGTCCGATTAATCTTTAACAAAATGTCCGATTAATCTTTAACAACAAGAATATGTCTTCGTAAGAAGTGTACTGGATGACGTCATCAGAATTTTAGTAACGGCCCGGGCAATGCCGGGTTTTTCAGCATTATGGTTTGCATTGTGTTATACATGTTATCAGGTTACAATAATGCATAATTAAAAGGACCATGGGCAACTTCCGAAATTAATTTGAATTGTGTCTGTACAACCCGGGCAAAGCCGGGTTTTCCAGCTAGAATATACAGTATATATATATTTTTTTAAAAAAAAAGACAAGTATAAGTACATGTAATATGGCTAATTCAAAATGGAACATCAAGTGGAATGCGGAGCGGCGTTCCATATCACGTGCCATCTTGCTGGATTATTTACAAGATGACTTCTTGCTTTTTTCACCAAATAATAACTGGGTAATGGAACGGTTTTGTACTGCCTTTAAAAAAGATAACAGTAATATAATCTAATTTAGCATTATATATAGGTTCTATAAAACTTCAGAGTGAACCGATGCTTTATAACCAGTATTTTTGAAGTTTCTGGACTAGTTGAAAGAGAACGTCATTTTTTTTACTCCTGCAAACAGGTCAATTTCCCATTGACCCCGAGTTTTGTTTTGGGGATACACAATTATAAGTATGTTAAATATATCGAGCATCTCACGGAATTTCCTGTTTCCCCTTCTCTTCCCCCCCCCAAATATTCCACATAAACAATCATACAATAAAAAAAAACACGACCAACGTGGGGATCGAACCCACGACCCCGAGATTAAGAGTCTCGTGTGGTACGAGACATTAAAATCACGAATCCCTGTTTGCCCCTTGAACGGATTGATGCAGGTTTAGTCATTAATTTAATCCACAAAAAACAACTTTTTCAAAGATATCGTTGGTCAATCAAAGTAGGCGTTTTTTCAATATTGGGGCCTGAGGCTGTATTGGTTGAAGCATACTGAGTTAGAAGTTGGTCAACCGCATAAAAACACCCCGTTAAACATGGTCTTATCTGTATAAGGGGTAATGTAGGAGACGTAATAAACGGTGAACTTTAAATAATTTGGCTGACCGTCCAATGCAACTCGGGCTTCCGATTGGCCGAAATCTCTCAAAGTGGTCAGTGGCGTCCGAGGGGGGAGGGAATATCCCATCGTTTAAACAACGCGAGCTGCATCTTTATTCAATGGGTCAGCGAGGACTGCTTTTGTCCGCGAAAATTGCTCGCAAATGCCATCCAATTAGCCGAGTGGTGTCCACTCCGCTCCACTGCTCCCAGACTGACCATTCGCAGTCCAAAGCGCGCTCATCGCATGCGACAATCCGCGAGATGGATTTTTTGGTATTCTCACACTCCCCATTTATTTCTAAAATTTCTGGATTTCGGGTGGTCATTCTTGTCCAGTCTAACATTCCTGCTTTGATTATATGCTCGACGTACGAGTCCCTGGTGTCTAGTAGCTCATGGCATATTAAATTGAATGAAATTAGAGCCAGTCTTCATTCGTTGTCCGTTGGATACTGTTTATTTCCATTCTACAGCGCCACCTGTGGCCACCATGCAACGCTGTTCAAAATGCATGAGATGGTCAGTGGAACATGATTAGCTCCCCCCTTTAAGAAATGTATTAAAGCTCAAGTTACTTTGGAAATTGAATGAAATGAGTAATTTGCCGCACGATATTGCCTAGGCTGGCTGGAATTTCGGCCAATCTTTGGTCGATGATTAGAGTAAATTGGATGCCATAAATTTCATGATGGAAACACGTAGCAACGTAGGTAGCCGAAAATTCTTTTCTGTTGAAAACAATTAATCGGAAACCCGATGGTTAAGGCTCATCTACACCATAGTACTGACTGACACTCGAAATTCCAGGCATGGAAACAGGCCGATGAAGCCACTTGAATTGGCTTTGAAGCAACTCTGGAAAGTAAAGACAGTAGCTCAACTGTAGCTATGGTGGTGTAGATGTCAGTACAATTACATATACAGTAGGCCTACTGTAGTGCGGAGTAAAAAAAGGAGCCTTCAGACAATTTTTGTTGTTGAAATTTTAACATTGCAAACTACCATATCTCAGAACTACGAGCGATGTTCATTAACATTAAGTTTCCGCAATCATTTTGTTTTTAAATGAAAACGGCTGTATGGATTTTAATGAGATTTGGTAGAGAAATTTAAACGTAATCTATTATTAAAAAAAATCAAATTTTTGGGAGATTTATTTTTTTCCATAGTTCTGGCAGCGAGTGTAGACCTCGGTTAACAAACGTTTAAGCCAAAGCTTCCAAATCAGCATTTCTGAAAGACACTGGCCGTCCAATTCTCTGGACAATTTCAAAGTTGTTTGTCCATTTCTGAACTTTTCAATCCACTCATACTGTAGACCTAGAATTTGGACATTACTCGAACCATAAAGATATGCAACACATTTCTGCTCCTGAAATACCTTCAAAAGTTAACAAACGAACTATTAACAGACCGCTGCTGAGCCACTATCTCCTCGGAATTCATCTTTACTTTCGAATTTCAAGCACATGCAATTTTTGAAACTTATCCTTTGATGTTGAAATATGTTCAGGAATGATGGAAGAATTTTCCAACAAATTTTATTAAAATCCATACAGCCGGTTATTTTTCTTTTTAATGATCACGAAAACTTAATGAACACCCCTCGTCCCTCGTAACGTTTGAAAGTGGAAATTTGAAAACGTATTCAAGTAGGTAGATTTAAAAGATGCACATTTGTAATGCATTAAAAGTTGTATCAATATAAATAAATTCTTTAGAATGTGGACGTGTATTTAACTAAAGGCCTTTGCTGAAAACTGTATTTCCCCTACAGAAAACAAGTATTGTATGATCACATGCTTTGTTGATTCAACCTGGCTTCCAAAAAATACGTTCTGTGAAATGGACTGTTATTTGATGTAAAATCTGCCAATATAAACATACAGCGGGAGCACATAAAACATGTTTGCAAAACATTTAGGACGACGCATTGCACGAAAGGAAAACAGAGTGCCTTTAACGTTGAAATTCGTTGTACATTCAAAAAATGACGTAAGAACTCTACCGTTCGTCGTCCCTCTCGACAGTTGACAGTTCTGCAGTTGTCGGCGACGCTGTTGAAGGAATTAGATGCAGTGAAAGCTCAGGTTTCTAAGAAAATGGTAAATAGCATACCTGCAATACTAGAAATTTTGGAGGCGAATTCTGGAATGAATCATACTTGGAAACTATTGCTTTTCCAAAAACTAGAGTTGTGTCATACACTTGACCAATCAGGCGTAGATACACATTTAGATATTTCCATATATTTGTTTAATTAAAAAAAAACCAAGTATAATAATGCAACAAACTGGATTGTACTAAATCCAGTACAAACAGTTGCAATTAAAGATTCATTTTAGAGTTGCTGTTGCAGTTTCGATTAGCACTCAGCTTCACTTAGTTTTCTGGGCATTCACCAATTTCCACAAATCTACTTATTTACTTTCAAGACTTCTGATGGGCACCCAATTATGTAAGAAAATGTACAATATAGTAATATACAACATACACTGTATATTATACATGTATAAATTAAAAGCAGAGAAAAAAACACGTAAGAATTTAAAAAACTTTCAAAAATAATCGCGTTGTGTCTCACAGATAAAAACAGCCCTTTCCTACCACAGCTGATAATGCGATTAATCTCAAAATTCCCATAAATGTCACTGACCTTGAGTTAGTCAGATAGTGCATGGTAACCACAGTAAAAATTCTCAAACTGCCGTCGAGTAATTACAGATAATACATATCGACTTCCCTGACTTTTCCAGGTTTTTAAACAAATTTCCCGGACGATTTTGAAAAAATTTAAAAAATTAACAAAGAATTTTTTTTGACAATTTGACAAATTTGTACTCGGAAAATGTAGACATTGTGACATTTGCAGTCTGATAAGGCTGAGAATTTTGCAAATTTGTGATGGTAAAGGTTGAAAATCCTAAAAATTGATTGCGAAAAGTTTAAAAATTTTGCAAATTTTTCCACGAAAACTGTTGAAAATTTTGCAAATTTGACCTCTGAAATTGGTGAAAATTTTGCAAATTTGACCTCTGAAATTGGGGAAAATTTTGCAAATTTGTACGGGGAAATTTAATAACAAAAACATTGCAAATTGGCCTTGAGCTAACCACGTGGGAACATTAAGTTTGGATTGTGAAAACATTAATACCTCGAATTTCCCTGACTTTTTCAAAATGATGCAACATTTCGCTTATTTTTTTCAAAATAAGTCATTCTCCCCTGACTTTTCAGGTTATCATGTCTGGGGGGTGGGTGGGTTGGGGAACCCAGCAGTAATAGCGAGAGTAAATAAAACGACGTCAGATTTTGTTAATGAGGTTTAATTATTATTTTTTTAACAAAAATTAAAGAAGAAATGTAACACATTTTTTCAACCTATCGTTACCGTGTTTCAATATATTTTCAAATTCACAATTCGTTGCATTTCATCGACAGAGAGCGAGTATTTTCCGAGTAGGTGCAGTTGTATATTATTCATATCAGCCACGGAGTTGTTGTTTTTGAAAAATTCCAGAAATACGGGTGCGGAATTTCGCACCCTCTCGAGCCAACCCATGCAATTCCTGCAAACGTCGACTTTCTGGTAATTCCAGCGTGTTTTCGACGATTTTTATTTATTTTCATGCTTCTCCAGCCTTTACTTTTACACATTCCTTCCATTTGAAAAAGTGGCAGCGGCGCTTGTTCATTAGTTACACCGCTCTGAATCCCGGCGTGCAGCCATCTCTCGTCGAGGAGACAGTGCACTGGCAGCCAGTTCGCAGAAAGTGAAACAAGACTAAAAAAAAAATACCTAGCTTTTTCCCCTCATTAGCATATTTCCATATTCATCGTCGACTCAACGCTCTCGCATCCTACAAAACGCTTTCCTGCCGCACTCGGCTGCATATATATTCATGCGTTGTGCAATGGGGCGCGCCATACTCTCTCCTCCTATGGCGCTTTCGCAGTTTCGCAGTACGTATGCAGGACGTGTACCTGGCCTCCTAATTGGCGATTGTCGTCGCCTTGGCAACGAAACGAGATTGTCGCGACGCTCGCCTGTTATTTCGGAAAATTCCCCCGAAATAAAAAAAAAAAAAAAAAAAAAAAGCCAGATAGCGCAAGCCGTAGCGCGATTTTTTAGAAATATTTTCGGGGCTAACAAATTCGCGAGCGAACCTAATGAACGACCCTAGAATAGATAAGAAAAGTGAAGCCAACTGTGAAATAAGCGAGCGAGAGAATAGTTTAGGTGGAAAAATATAATAAGGAGTTTAGACCGGGGATTGACTGCGCGGATGGCAGAAAAAGCGCCAGAAAAAATTGACGAAAAACTGCTTGTACTGCGCGTATTAGTTTTTGTTCAATAAGCAAATTCGATAGACGACAATTGTCAAAATACCGGGTTTTTTTTGTCCCCTTCTTTCTTGCAATTTGAAATTGTAAACGGAGCTGGAGCAAAGAATATTCCCGCAACGAAACACCATCGTGAGGGCCTTCCATAAAAAAAAAACATGTCATACAACAGTGTTTATAGGACATGTTGCCTAGCAACCAACGTTCGAAAGTAGTCTTCAACGTATGACCAAAGCATTTGGAAATGCGTTTGAATTTTGCGAGTGCATGTTGAAATTTACGCCAATTGCAAAATGCGATTTGAATATTCAAGGCAATGCATTTCGAAACGCCATTATTTGAAATTGAAAAAAAAATTGCATTTATTTTGCATGGTAATGCAATCTTTAAAAAGTGAAGTTCATCCGAATAAACACATTTTTGTTTGAGAAAAATTCTTGGTTGCAACATACATGTATATGCTGGAATCCATCCTGAGATTATAAGAAATAATTTACGGGATTACGTTTACTCAAATCTTGACTTTCATGCAGAAATGCATTTGCAAGTTTAACAGAAATGCACTTGTAAGTACTATATAACAGATATGCACTTGTAAGTATAACAGAAATGCACTTATAAGTAGTGTAATTTGTTGAAATGCTCTTGTAAGTATAGCAGAAATGCACTTGTAAGTATAGTAGAAATGCACTTGTAAGTACTGTATAACAGATATGCACTTTATAGGCCTAAGTATAAAAGAAATGCACTTATAAGTATTGCAGAAAAGCATTTATACGAACTCATAAGTATTGAAGAAAATCACTTAAGAAACTGCATTCATGTTTTATATGCATTTTAACTTGCATTTGTCTAATTACTATATTAAAACTTTTTAAAATGTATTTAAAAACCTAGATGAACATTCAGAAATGTACTTTTAAAAAAAACTAATATTAAAAATACAGTAGTAGCTTTCAGTGAACATCTTCAAATTTTATCGCGTTTTAAGATCCGTCCATACTTTCATCAATTGAATATTCGGAAAACACTTAATAATGCATCTGATTTACACATTACGTTTGACGAAGTTAATTTATCCTAAGTTAATAAGTGGATGACAGCTGTCATTTAGCTGAAATACCGAGCCTATTGAACAAAACGACAGCTTAAATGTAAATTGCAAAAGTCATTTACGTCTTCCTTATGTTTGACATAAGTGCAGCATGACGGAAAAATGTTCTGAAAACATGTCATTTTTAATTTGAAATCCAGCTGAACTGACAGCCAAAATGTAGCTCGCAAGGATAACATATACATGTAGCTACAAAATGTATCCAAAAAGTCATCCCATCAACTTTTTTTTTGTTAGTATGATCCTAACATTTGCGTTACGTGTTAAAGTAAATGCGCAGAACTGCCATACAGATGATACACTCATTATATTCGAAGTAAATCCAGAACATATCACAACTTCCGGTTCAGCCGTGAGCATTTCAATGGTTAGTGAATGTATAATGTATATGATATTTATTAAAATACCAATTTGGCGTATACCAAATCCCAAAGAATACTTTCCCTCCAATAAAGCAATGTAAACTTTCTAAAAAAAACATTAATAAGCAATGTGAACATAACCTGACCTTTAAAATACTGGTAAAAAAAACTATTTTCGAGATAATCATATAAGCAAGATTTGGACCTTACCGATTTAAGGATGTCTTCAACGTCCAAACCCTTTCCTAGTTGAGGGGAGCTGGGGTTCCATTCATCCAGGGATTCGTACTCGTGAGATTCCAAGGACAAACGCTAGACCAATGGTAGACGAACAATGGAGGCTATGTGGTGGCATTTGGGTTACGGATACGCACTCGTGGGATACGACGT
>JAQGAO010004818.1:0-14488 GCA_034697705.1 Ommatoiulus sabulosus
AATTGGTTCCTCAACTTTAGGTGAAACTTTAGCCTCTGGAGAAGGTACCTTTTCTGCAAGTGTTTCTTTAACTTCTATTATAGGTGCCTCGATCTTAGCTTCTGGCTTTTCTTTAGGTTCAATTTTGGAAACTTCTGCAGGTTGCACCTTTGCTTCAATAATGGGTTCGTCAGTTTTAGTTGATAATTTAGCTTTAGGTGATGTCACCTTTTCTAAAGAGACTAGTTGTGTTATTTCTGAAAGCTTTTCTTGAATTTCAATAACAGGTAACTCTTGAATTAAAGTTTCAACTATAAGGGAACCAGCAATTTCTTTTTGCTTTTCTTGATTATCAGCAAACGTTTTCTCCATTTTAGGTAATCTTTTAGCTATGGGTGAAAGAACCTTTTCTGAAAATTCAACATCAGCAATCTCTTCTTTAACTCTAATACTTGGTTCTTTGACAGCTTCTGGAATTGTAGTTTCTTTTGTAGGAACCTTTTCTTTATCTTCTACAATTGGCTGACTAAAACTGGGGGATCCCTTGGCTGTCGGTGAGGTTAACTTTTCCTTTGTAATAATTTCTGCTGATGTATTTATTGCAGGTGATATATCTATTTTATCGATTGGCTTTTCAATGGACAAATACATTGGCCTTTCCAAACGGATTTTAGCCTTAAGCATGGACCCTTCTACCCCCTCTGTGAATTGGTTTTTGTCATATGGTTTCATCATTGAAGGCAATGAAATATCTTTTGGTTTTGTGGTAGGTGATACAGTCGCTAATGATGGATAAACTGTTGATACTGGTTCCGCTCCATCTACTAAGTCAATTGTTGGTAATTTTTCATGCTTTTGTGCACTTTCTAAATAAGGCACATTTTCTTTAGTTATCAATACCTCGTAATCATCAGCAGACCTTTGGTGTTCGTGCATTTCAAAATGTGTTTCTATTTGATGAAAAATGCTTGAATCCTTTGTTTCTTGTAATATTTCATCCTCATGAACTGCTGATGTGCCTTTGACATCCATAACATCTCTTTGAAATTCCCGTTTTCTTGTCTCTTGATGCCTCTTCATTCCAACATCTTCTTTGGAAACATCCTTGAATTCTTTTGCTTCAAGACTCAATGGGGATGTTAATGCTTCCCTTATGTCATCATCTTGAAAACTCAGGGATGTAATTCCTTCGTCAGATTCATTATCAATCAAGTCTAATTTTTCAATTGTTTGCAATTCTTTGTGGATTAACATGCTTTCGAATCGTTTCTCATGCTTAACCCTGCTTATTATTTCAGAGTCGAGAGTACTCGGAGGTACTCCTACTTCGAATTCATGGTATATATCAGCTTCGATTAAAGGTTCCTTGTGCATTTCTGTAAGTGCCTGTCGGTATTTCACAAGTCCGATGCCTTCGTCCGATAACTGCAAATCACTTTTTATTATCAGCGTGGCATCTTCCATTTCTACTGGAATTTCAGGTACATCTATTATTTCAGAACCTTCCTGAAAGTCTTCTATTTCTGAAATTTGCGCCTCAGTTGGCGTAGAGGGCAAAGCTTCAATTTTTTCTTGCAATGGGCTACGACTACTTTCAGTCAAACTCGGCCTGTCAGTAAAAATGTTATCATCTTCGCTTTTCTCAAATTCAATGGGACTTACTGCGGCTGAAACAGTGTAAGGTTTCATGGGGCTGGTGGCAGAATCAGCTTTTGTTTTTTCACTAATTCCCATCTTTTCTAAATCTATTGGACTTAAAGACACTGTAGCCATTTCTGTGACAATAGGACTAATAGCAGCATCAGTTGTTTCTGGAGATTGTGTTTCAATGCCAGTATCTGAAGTGTGCCTAAATATTGGACTGCTTGCAGTATTGGTAGTCTGGACAAATGATACAGATCCTGCTTTTTCCAATTCAGATATATCTAAACTTTCTGAAGTTGGGCTAACGAATGGTGAAATTGAAATATCAAGTTTTTCCACTTTGGTTTCTTTATAGCTTTCTTGAACAACTTTTAACTCTCTTACTCCTGACTCTTGCCACATTACCAGGGAAGCTCTGGTTGTGTCCAAAGGCTCAGGTTGTGCTATTGGGCTTGTGCGCTTTTCTTGCTTGCAAATTATAGGACTTGTGGGGCCCACATCAAATGTAGTGATATCTTCCGACGTTACCATGGATGTGGTTTCGACTACATTGGGATGACTTTTGACAGTAATTCTTGATTCGGCAAAAATAGAAATTTGCAACGTTCTTGAGTCATCTATTGGTTTATGTAAAGTTACACGGCTTTCAGTTGTTGCGGATGCCTCTTGGGTATCAACTTTTTTGTAACCAATCACAAGCTCCATTGGTGGCTGTGGAAGTGTCCTTGGCTCGAGGCTATAATAAGTCGTTGATGCATCTTTAGTTACTAATTTCAACTCTCCTTTATCATCGATTTGTCCTTCGGATCTTTTCCCTTTTTCAACTCTAACATAGTCTACTTTGGGTCGCATTTCAATCTTTGTTTCCTTCTGAAATTCTTCTGGGCGAATTGGTATTGGACTTTTAGCCCTCATTTTAGGCATGAATTGAGAAGTTTGTGGTTTTTGATCCATTGTAGAAACAGCCTCGATCTGAGCAACTAGCATCTGAACTTTGCTCTTCGTGATATGTTCCTCTTCCTTTTTGGTATCTACAGGTGTTTTTCTGGCAGTGTTGTCACCTTCGAGGAATGGGTGTGTAGGACACGTGAGTCCCTTTTCCTGGATTTTTTCTGGCACCAGTGAATCCGGTTTCATCTTCGCCACATCTTCATCACCCAGGAAGTGTTCAACTGCAAGTTGGCACATGCATATAATGGTGAAAGTTGTTAGGCTACATATGAAGCCTAGTTATGTCCATGATGTGAAAGGCTATTTTTGAAGCGTATGTGACACGGATATTTATTTTGTAATTAATGTAAAGGCTAATCTATTTTTACTGAATATGCACACTGAGGAATATCATTCACATCGTGAGGATGAGAAGGGAATTGGCTATGAAAACACAATGTGGAAATGGTAGGGAACCACAGACAAGAGGCGATGGTAAAAAAACAAGTATAACGTTAAGGATACGTGATTTTTCAAATAAAAATGATATGATGAGAAATGATTGATAGGAATTGAGGCAAATCATAAGATACAATAATTTTGAAGTAAACAAAATACATGTGGTTAATGCAAAATTATCCTTATTTGATAAAACACAGAGCAAATCTAACTTGTTTATATTTGCCAAAGAAAAAAAAAAGAAAGTAGAAAAGAATACGTAACTAAGGAAGAAGAACATATATCCACATATGTCTACTCAAAAACTGCTGTTATGGGGGTTGAAAATTGTAAACACTTCCGGAAAACTAAAACAAAAGGCTCTATGCCCTATTTTGAGATAGTAAACTAAAACATGATAGCATATATTTTATATCTATCATCCCTCCCAATGTCCGCTTCAATGCAAAAAGAAAACCGTGCTAGAACTAAATCAATATGAAGAAAACCAACAATGACCCAGTAGGACGATGAACCAGTATCATCAGCTAGGTGCTGGTGAGTTCGCATGTATAAATGTCATGGGCAGGAGTAACGGAATCAAGCAAAAATATTTACTGAAATTTCATAAAGTGCAAACATGTGTGATTTTTAGAAAAAATCGTTTGATGCAGAGCATTATGTTGCTCTTATGTTAGAAGCATACGAAAATGATGAGATGTGATTCGAGGTAAATGTGAAGAACTAGAATGGGGGGGAAACTAACCTGAATGCTGAGCTCTTCCAAACCAAAGAGAAAAATAAACTTAACCTCAAAGAAAAGAAAATATGCCACAAAACTCAAAAGAAATAAAACGAATGTGCCACAAAACTCAAAAGAAATAAAACGAATGTGCCACAAAAATCTAAATAATAACCAATAAAAGATAAGCCAGAAAATATGAAACATTCGCCAGGTGAGAGTGAGCAAAAAAAACAACAGGTGGAAAAGACAGAAGCAAAACCCAAACGTCCGATTGTTCGGCTCAGAATGCAGATTCAAAAATAATAGCACGGTGGGTTATGACGATGACCAAAGCAAAACTTCATTCACAATGTCCACAAACACAAGTGAGAAACTCATTCACCATGGATTACATCCATGCAAATACAATTACTATTAAATAAAAACTTTCAGAATTGGATTTTTTTATTAAGAATCGCTCTGAAATTAAAAAAAAGAGCAAAACTTCGCTTTTTCTCGTTTCAAATTTGATTGCACTGAATGTAGAAAAACGGCATTAGTGGACACTATCCACGCAAATGATGAACAATGATGGTGAATAACATTCGCACAAACACACACCAATCACACCGGGACTTCAAGCGTGTAAAAGGCAAATTTGCAATGAAATAATGAAACGAAATTTCATGAGATAGTTTTTTCGAATTTGGTGCCCTATTTACAACAGAATTGATTTTACAAAAAAGAAAAAAAAACTAGTAAAATCAAATCAAACATACTTAAAACTACGAAGCAAGCATAAATTGATATTAGAATTGCCAATATTTCCATTCATGCTGAAAATAAGATAAATTAATGGGAACTCGAGGTTGCTAAAAACTTAAGGAGTTGATGTAGAAATAAAGAAAATCCAAAACAACAGAAGCAACAGTTAGAAATAAAAGAATACAGCATAAAGCTCAGTTGGTTTTTTAAGGATACTAATTTGAAAAAGATGCAACGAAACTTAAATGTGGCAGTAAATGGGAAGCTATTTGTGCTAGGCAAAGCTGACTTATCGATGGTTGTGGATATTCTGTATACGAGTAAAATATGACACAATTCCCAAGATTCTTGAACGTGGATAACAGCAACACATTTGAGCAATTTCTGTATAATACAGCCGATTTTCCTGAAAATCGATGGATGGCTTACAGCGTACCGAAGTTGTGGTTCTTTCTACATTGAAATAATCTCAAGCGTACAAATTTAAAAAAAGAATAAGAATGACTTACAGTATTTACGACGAAAACACCAGACAAAGAATCACAAATATTCCTCAAGAGTGAAAATAGGCACAAATATACAATACAATCCAACTGACAACGATGTCTTGTATGTTTTCAACTGAGAAGATAACCAACAAACGCATCACTTGCGATCGATGAATCCTTAGGAAATCATGGATTACAGGACAAGTAATTTAATAAGCAGAAAAGCTGTCCCCTACAAAATCCAAACAACAGCTAATCCAATACCGATAATTAGTTTTGAGGACGAAAGAAGAAAATATCAACTAATCAACAACACATGTGGTCATTTATCAAGTTCTGAGAACCTCCTCAGGACATCACCAACCAATGCATCAAATCATTGAACTGTTTATCCAAGTGCACAGAATCTTAGGAAGCAATGGTCACTTTCGACGGCACGTTTTACCAAAAATAAGTACAAATATTGTTGGACTCACCCTCTGTCTTCACGTCCCACTTCTTGTCCTCCTGTTCTTGTTGTTCTTCTTCATCGCCCCAGGAACTTCGCTTGTCACCAGGGTGACCGTGTGTAATCACATCCGGGCCTGCGTGGAGCAGGTCCGGAGTGCTACGGTCCAGTTCTTGAGATGTCCACGTCTCAGATTCAGCAAGACGAGCTGCTTCCAGCTCATCGCCTACATCAACGAAAATGAAAAATAAATGTTATGTTTCTGTTAAGTTTTCGTAACGATCGCGATCGCTTGAAATACAATTGCAGATATTTTTTATAGTTTCCGATATTATGCATGAAGTGTCATTTTATACATGTCCCCTTTATGTACATTGTATCTTCTTTCGCACCCTATAACTTTTCAAAGATACCCTACATGTATACAATATAAATCCTTGAAGAAGAATTTGACCCTTTTTAAATGTTACCGTCAAAGGGCGTTGTTAGCTTTGGTGGACCACTGAAGACAAATGTTCGTTATCATTACCATTGCAAGAATTTTTGACACATTAACATATATGTTGCTTTGCAAAATTTTCGATAACAAGTTCTTTTCCGTATTGATTAGAATTTTGTACACAAATTTCATGCCAAATTTGAGGCACCAACGCGCATGGGGTGATTACCCTTTCTCGATAAGTTCATTAGAAAATGTATCAACACATTCATCACAAATCATTTCTAAAGCCGGATATACACGAGGAAAGTTATAACTGGAAACTTGGCAATTTTAGGCGTGTCCGCATATTTCGGAGCATTTTACTAACCATGGCTTTTAAAAAAGGAAATTTCAAACTTAAAGTAATTAGACTCCATTGATGTTTTTATAATTGACAAATTGAAACATTAACTAACCAGTATGCTTTTTTTTTCTTGCATAGCATGTTCAAAAATATTTAACTTGCATTTTCTACCAAATTATACAGCAAATACTTGAAATTTCTATTTTGAGGGAAAATGTTATTTGCATTTGCTATTTCAGTAGATGTTTTCTATGTTGTTTTGGGATAAATCGGAACATATTCTTTTGCAAACTGACTTAAAATCCCAGTCCAGAGTCATATACTGTACGTACATGTATTTATGAGTAACATAACAGATGTCACAAGAAAATGGGGCCAGAGCTGAACTTTTAGCAGGCTTTGGCATCGTACCAGACTTCGAATTACTAAAATGATTAACTAAAATTTGTGAGTAAATAGTCTCAGAGCGAGGCTATTTTTATGAATTTCCGACAATGGACCTTATGCAGAGTTACTTATGAGGCTACATCACGTGATCTTTTCATCGAATCAACAACTACAAGAACAAGCCTTGGCACCGATCTGCACCAATCTGCATAATGTCCATTAAATTGTTGACAAAATAGCATCGGAGTAAGGTTTTGGACAGTTTAGCAGATTCAACAAATTGGTAATTTTTCAAAAAATTTTCGAATTTTTCGACACTTTCGCGACTGTTCGACAATTTTGCGAATTTTTTGATAATATTCCAATTTTTTGATAGTTAGGAAGATTTTTTGACAGTTTTATTATTTAACGACAAATGCCAAATGGTGAAAAAAATCGGAAATTTTCGAAAAGTTGAAAAATTGTGGAAAATTTGAAAAATTATCGATAATTAGCCCAATTGACGAAAAATTGGCGAAAATTGCCTAGATAACTTCCCAGTTCCATACATACATGTAGATTCGAAGTTAGACAGCTATAGTCGTTGCATATACGACTAATGACTAAATTAGTCGAGATTACGACTAATCACTCACCACTTGGAAGAGGCATGATTAATAACTAACCAAATTAGTCGTTAGTTATGACTAATACAAGAATGATTAGTCGTTAGTCTTGATGGATCAATCGACTAACAAATACCCATATCTGAACCAAACCGAGTTTTGAACCAGGATCTACCAAAGGGCCGCATATAGGCTATACAGGGTGGTACAGAAAGGATGGGCCCAAATCTCCAGAATGGGGTGAAAAAGTAAAAATGAGACAATTGGGGCATATACAGTAGTAAACATGAGGCGCTGAAATTAAAGGTGCCCAAAACATATGGCCCCAAGGCCCATTTCAAGGACCTTTAGGTCCTATGTCTTAAACGGTAATTGCTACAAAGAAAAAGTCAAATAGAAAGTTGTAGGGCATCGAAAAATTAGTTTAATGGCACCATTTGCAACATTTAATTATCGATAGGAACAAAACAATTGACTTCTGGGCTTTATGTATATGTTTGCACCCATACATAACATTGTTACATTGCAGGAAAGCTCTAGGTCCAGGACATGGTTTGTTTTTGGAATCGAGCTTTTCTGTAATGCAGCGATGTTGTGCATGGGTGCAAACATACAAAAAAACCAGAAGTCATTTTTTTGTAGCGATCGATAATTAAATATTGCAATTTGAGCCGTTAAACTAATTTTTTTCAACGCCCTACAAATTTCTGCGCCCCATGGTTCTTATATGTTCCCATTGTCTGATTTTTAATTTTTGCACCCATTCTGGAGATTTAGGCACTGGTGCATCCTTTCTGTATCACCCTGTATATAGTACATGGCAAGGAAATGTTAGTAAATGAAAGAGCGGACTAAGCATTAGATATTTTACAAAAGCATTAAAGAACGCACATGCTTCTAGGTTACCTGTAAGCACTCGCTGAGAAGTAGTGGTAGTTTTTTGAATGACAGTGGTCAACACCGTTGTCCCGTCATCACTAGTCACCTCCTTGGTTGTTTTTGTGACAGTTTTGACGGGTGCTACACCGTGCGCATGGATTAGCAACTCTGCTTCTTTAATATATTTATCATCTTGTCGGGAACATTAAGAACAGAAAGGAATGTTAGTAAGGAGAATAAAGCATTGTGAGAAAAAAGGTTTTCATTCAAAGGCAAGCACAGGAACAAATTTTAAGCGTTATCAGTTAACTGTTAGTGGCCACTTATAATAGGGAAGCAAGCAGAAAGTTTAGTTTCCAGGGAATAGTAGGTTTTCAGCTATTAAAAAAGCAAGGGATGTTTTCAGTTAAGAAGTCTTTGCAAGAAGCTATTATAATCATCAAAGACAATCAAATGATGGCTTAGCAACACTAAGAAAATAGAAGGAAGTCTTCCTGGCAACTAAGCACATTGCATACTACTAATTGTTAATCTGCACTCAAGGTACCTTGAGTAAATTTCATATTCAACTTCTAAATTTTCCTGACCAGCGAAAAAATTTACTTCTGATAATATTATCCACGATTTTGCAAATCGTGTGATATTATCGATATTTTTCTAAATTTTCTAATGTCAAGTTTGCCAAATTTTCAAATTTAACATAGAAAAATCTTGAAAATTTAGCATGACAATTTTTTGAATCGAGAAAAAAATTTGTATTCGGAAAATGTTGAAAGTTTTGCTATTTTGTATTCGGATAAGGTTGTAAATTTTGAAAATGTGTACTCTGAAATGGTTTGAAATTTTGTCCATTTCTCCTTGGAAACTGTTGAAAATTTTACCAATCTGTACTCGAAAACAGTTGAAAATTTTGCAAATTTGTTGAAAATGTTGTAAATTTGTCCTCCGAAAATGTTGAAAATTTATCCTCGGAAACTGTTGAAAAGTTTGCAAATTTTTCCTCTGAAATTGTCGAAACTTATGCAAATTGTTACTGAATTTTTTTAAAAAATTTTAAAGGTAACAAATGGGCCCTTAGCTAACGACATAGAAGCCTACATTTTGAATTGTAACAGCAATAAAATTTTGACTTTCCCTGATATTTAAGACAAAAATCACTTTTCCTTAACTTTAACATAATTTTCAAGTTCCCTGACTTTTCCATACATTTTCAAGTTTCCTGACTTTGTGGTTGAAATATAACTATTCACAATAACTGAACAATGAATGTTTTTATGCAAAAGCCTTTGAAATAAACCTATTTCGAGCCAAAGGAGGTAGAATGGTATACGAAGAGATATCTCAGATTGTGAAGTTGTACCTTTGAATTCCTCCTCGCTGGGAGAAGGAGGAGGAGTTTTGATTGTCTTGGGGGTTTTAAAATCACCTAAAAGTTCAGAACATCGCTTTAAGACATCGCGTGAATAACATAAGAAACACACAACAAATTCTGGTAGAAGCCAAACAACACGCGAGTTTAAAGCCTGCTTATAAGTTTGTGAATTTCCGAATCTAATTCCAGAGTTTGTTCGAAACGCATTCACCAAAGCACAAAGTGGACAGTTACAGAAGCCGGCCTTGAGAATCCAAACATATCAATAAAAACAAAACTGATCTAGGGGGATCTTTTGTATGATTGGATCATTAAATTTCATCGTTTGGTGCGCTTCTTGCATAGTCAATGTTTTGTTGCCTTGATGGATCATGGACAATTGATAAATACACAAATCCGACTGCATGGTAATACAGGATTCTGGAATTTGCTGGTAAAAAACAAGTACGACAACCAAAGTACAACACAACAACAATACATGCATCATCATGTAGTAGGCTACCTGGTGCGTAATCAGCGCTTGGTTTTGCTGAGGTTTCAATAAGCAGTGGCTCAGAAACTGGCACGGAGTCCTTCATGATCTCGTGCACTATCTTGGCTTCCTGCCTCGTTGGCCTATCTGCCACTGTACAGAAAAGATGGAACAGAAACGCCATGTATAATCTCCTAATTTGAGTGGCACATGCCAATAACATACTGCAAAAAAAAAGCCAGGGATCCTCGGTGGACACGTGCTTGGATATAGCGGAAACAAACGGCACAATCAATTTTCTCGCCTCGTGGACACTCCATTAGGTTCAACAATATTTGTTGTGGTTTAGAACGAATTCTTTTAATTAGATTGGTTTTTAAGTGCATGCACAGATGCTTTTAATTTAGTTCAAACTTATTTAATTGTTATTGTGTTACTTTTGGACAAGCGTTTGATGGCAAATCCTTTCACATAATATCCTGTTGAAACTTAACAGGTTTCACTAATAAGCTCATTCGTTAGAGAATGGCAACTCCTTTAACAGTCCCTTAAAATTTGTGGCGCGGAACAATCCGGTAAACTCAACCCTCCTCATTCAGCATGCATTTTGAGCAGCTACAGCACCAATGGAGGCATACTGCCCTAGAAAACCAACTGGATTTTAGTTATTTGGCTGAATTCAACTACCTGATTGGACTTGATCCTCAGCCATGGATTCAAAACTTTCCTTGCTGCGGGCACCGAGGGAAGATGCCGCGGCACTTACTCGTTCATCAAACATCACCTTTTTGCCCTCTTTGGTCTTTTGTCGCTCGGCAGTTCTACGCGAGGCTGCCTCAACAGCGTAGGACTCAATTTCTTCCATGTCAGAAAATGGCTGAGAAGTGAAGGCTTTGGGCATGTCAAATATGACGAGCGGTTGCACGCCCTGTACTTCTGAAGGTTCAATGAGCTCGATTTCTAGGTGATCGTCAGCAATGGTGGGCTCAGCGACTTGAACATCTTCGAGTTCCTTCACCACATCCTCGTGAACTTCTTCAAAGTGCACCGCCGAAGGTTCGAAATCAATCAGAGTGCGGTCCTCCAAACCTGACTGCCCTAGCTCCTCTTCAAGAGTCAAAGAGTCTTTCAGCACGACTCCGACAATCTCTGGAACGCTTAGATCTTGTGAGTATTGCGGGATTAATTTAGGCTCAAAATAAGCTACCGAATCCAGATCGTCATATGCATCTCCAAAGTCCATCTGATCCTCGCTAAGTTTTGGCTCCATGTACAATTTGGTTTCTAGTGGGCTTTTCTCTACTTCTACCGGTGCCTCTTCTAACATCTCCACCAATTCCAAGGAAATGCTTGAATCCCTGCTGGGTGCTTGATCCTTAACAATGCGTTCTTCGTGTACTTCTTTGGCCAGATGCAGCCCTGCATCTTCTTCCGATGACTTTGTTTCTTCTTTTTCGAACGAAACGGAAGCCTTCTGTTCATACGACTCCACAAATTTGGCAACCAATTCGCGAACTTCAGCATCTTCTGATGGGGTCACACTCAACTTTGGTGAAGGCAAAACAGATTCTTCAATTTGCTTTGTCACCACTTCCACCACCTCGACTTTTTCAGCAGATTCCCTTGTGCTTTCGGCTTGTAGTTCCTTCTTCAAAAAAGATTCTTCAACTTGCTGTGTCACCACTTCCACCACCTCGACTTTTTCAGCAGATTCCCTTGTGCTTTTGGCTTGTAGTTCCTTCTTCAAAACAGATTCTTCAACTTGCTGTGTCACCACTTCCACCACCTCGACTTTTTCAGCAGATTCCCTTGTGCTTTCAGCTTGAAGTTCCTTCTTCAAACCAGATTCTTCAAATTGCTGTGTCACCACTTCCAACACCTCGGCCTTTTCAACAGATTCGCTTATGCTTTTGGCCTGTAAGTCCTTTTTTAAACTAGATTCTTCAACTTCCTTTGTCACCACTTCCACTACCTTGACCTTTTCAACAGATTCGATTATGCTTTCGGCTTGTAGTTCCTTCTTCAAAACAGATTCTTCAACTTGCTTTGTCATCACTTCCACCACTTCGGCCTTATCAACAGATTCTCTTATGCTTTTGGCCTGTAAGTCCCTCTTCAAACCAGATTCCTCAACTTGCTCTGTCACCACTTCCACCACCTCGGCCTTATCAACAGATTCTCTTATGCTTTTGGCCTGTAAGTCCCTCTTCAAACCAGATTCCTCAACTTCCTTTGTCACCACTTCCACTACCTTGACCTTTTCAACAGATTCGATTATGCTTTCGGTTTGTAATTCCTTCTTCAAAACAGATTCTTCAACTTGCTTTGACACCACTTCCACCACCTCGGCCTTATCAACAGATTCTCTTATGCTTTTGGCCTGTAAGTCCTTCTTTAAACCAGATTCTTCAACTTCCTTTGTCACCACTTCCACTACCTTGACCGTTTCAACAGATTCGCCTATGCTTTCGGTCAGTAATTCCTGAACTTGCTCGGCAAAATGCACCTCCTCGTCTTTGGTAACTGCCATTTCCAGCCGTTCAGCCTCGATTGGGAATTCTTCAATGGCCTTAACCTTCTCGAATTTTGGGATCTCAATGGATTCTGAAATTTCGAATTCCTTTTCAAGTAGCGTTTGCTCAGGCTCCAGGAAATCTAATGCTTCCACTTCTTTGACGGATTTAACCAAAATTTTGGGTTTGGGAGCATCAGCTTCTTTTGTTATTATCCTTGGCCCTCGAACAAATGCCTGTTCTTTTTCTCTTTTGTGGAGCCTGGCAATAGCTTCTGAAACCTTCAGGTTAGGTTCCTCAATAACAGATTCTTGGATCTCTTCCTGAATAATTACAGGCGTCGTCTTCACCTCTGTCTCCCTGCTGTCCACGGAAACCGTCTTGCTTTGAAAATCTTCTGCTGATTTACTTATTTGTTCCGTTTCCTTGATAAAGGTGAAGTCCACAGTCTTCGATGTTTTTTCTTCATAAGATTCAAAATCAATCATTCATTTTTTTCTCCAGAAACAAGCATTACGTAACAGACGATTTTTCTATGTTATTATGCACTATTTCAGCGATTAGAATATAATTTTATAAGTGCATCGAGAGAAAAAAATAAACAAAAAAAGCGAAAAAAAAAGCAAGTTGTCATTATGGCTTGCAAAAATAGAAATGTTAATCACGTGTTTTATAAGCGGCACAAAAAAAATTAAAAGAAGTAAAAAAATGTAGCTTCTGATATGAAAGCTTGTACGGCAAGTAGCCATTTTGTAATTCAGTGAGAACACAAATGCAGGATGTTCATTGCAAGCTGTCCATTGTATTGAGTTGCGTGCCATATAATTTCAACAGTGTTGAGGAAGAATCGTTAGTTTGCACATAAGAAGCAATTCAGGCGAGAATATGTCCATTGTAGTAACCGTGTGTAAATCTTGTATTTGCCGCACAATATCCTTGTATTCCATGTAAAAATTAGTTGTAATAAGAAAGAAAAATCTACCTATTTTAATCCAGTAGTTTAACTATAGCTACTGTACGCCCCTTTTGTATAAAAATAAAAACCGATACCTATTAACAGGAGTGCTTAATTTATCGCCTTGTAATCCTTTTGAAAATTCAAGCAGTTTTCAGTTTTCATTATTCTCTATTTCTGGCTCGAAAGCCATCTTAATACCCTTGCATGTATGTAAATTCCAAAGGTATATTATAATTACTTGATAAGAAGATGTACAACGAACAATAAAATACAAAACAACGATTATAGAAAACATGAAATATCGACAGACATTACATGAGTAACTCTAAAACTAAACTTCACATTAAAGGGAATTTAAAAAAATTAGAAAAACATGCATAACACATGTACCTACTAAGAAGCAGGACTGAAAAGTGTAACATTATAAAACTCCCGCAAATACTCTGACATTGGAAAAGGGCAAAATGTTTTTAAAGACTATTATTATTCTCAATTCGGAAAATTCTTCTGTACTTATTTGATCTGGCATTTCAATACTTGTTGTATGTATAAGCCAGTTAATTTCAGAGTTACTAGACTGTCACTTGAATACATATGAGTGTTAGAATCTGTACTCATACCGGGTCCTTCCTGATTGTGAAGCGCACTATATGTGCATACCTAACTTGTTATAAATAAATGTACCGGTGTTTGGGCATTAGTCGAATAAATTTTCAATCACGGCTAAAATAGTAATTATTAAATTAAAATAACTAATTTTGTCGTTAATCGTCACTCATAATGTAGCATTAGTCTCTGGATCAGAATAACCTATTAGCCGAATAAAATTTTCAATCATGACTAAAATTAATGGCTCGGAGCTCGACTATTTTTCATATTTCTGACAGTTAAAACTGATGACAAAATATCCTCAGAGAAAGGTTATTTTTTCTAAATTTTTAACAATTTTGGAAATTTTTAGACAGTTTTTAAAATATTTAGACTGTTTTATTTATTATTTTTAGACAAGTTGACAAATTTTTCGACAATGGACCCTTTTGCTAATCAGATCCTCTTGCGGATTTTTAAGGAACTATTGAAAGGCCTGTAACGACGCTCTGG
>JAQGAO010004819.1:0-14486 GCA_034697705.1 Ommatoiulus sabulosus
GGAGCAGCATCAACGGAAGTTCCCAACAAGGGTCTCGAAACGAACAACCCGGGCCTCGGGTTGTGGTCCCCATATATCCTCTGCCCAGGAATGCAGCAGGAATGTGACCCTGGTGGCAAAAACGTGCAGCACGCCAGGGTCGACCTTTGACAGCACACATCCATTTCTCGCCCTAAAGCATTTTAAAGAGTACCTCCCATGATTTTTTTGCTATGAATTTTATGCTTTTTTTAACTACATATATACGATGTAGTAAGTTTGGGGGGCAATTTATTATCTAGCCTCATCGGAAGGGGTTTTTAAAGTTAAATATTAGAAAAAAAATTGCTGAAATACATGTAGGTCTCTAATCTCACGTACGCCAGGGGTACAAGAAATTTGTAGTCACTTTTTAAAGGGAAGAGAAAGGTTTAATAATGGGTCAAGTAGAACTCAACATTTTTTCCGTCCGAGATTGACAGGAGTTATTTTTAAAATATCCCCAAATCAGGGGAAGAGATCCTACATAAAATTAATCACGCATTTTTTATGGATTTTTACACCTTGCATATCACATTTTCACAAATCCTCGGATCCCATCCCCTATTGAATGCCGTCAAAAATCCGTAACACTATACATGTACATGTATTTATGTAAAAATGAGTAAAATGTTAAACGTAAGTAAAATGCACGTGATTCTGTACGTTGTAAACATATATAGTACTAAAATGGTTTTTTTGATCGCACATTTTTTAGAATGCTCGCTAAATGTAATTTATAGACGACCACATCGTTCTCAGACCGTAATACATGTCTATTTTTTGGGGGGGGGGGGGGATGGGTTGAATGTAACGTTTGTTTGAAAATTATCTCGCAACAATTATTATTTTAAGTTTTGAATTATTGTCGAATTGAGGGTAATGATAATTTATTTTTCCTATAACTTCTGCAAGGTGATTGCATGGGAACTCGGCTTTAAAGGTGAGAGGCAAAAGCTTTCCGCAAAAACTGAAGAGTTTTCCAAGAAACCTCAGCGGGGAAATCCCATCCTGCCTCCCTCGTCACTTACTCAATCATTTTTTGTGTGGAAATTTCCCACTTTTTTGCTGCGAATCCTGTTTTGCGTTTATATCCTTTCTCTAATTATCTAGGCACATTAACCATATTTAATTATCACGGGACTATTGCAAATGGAAAACTACGTTGGAAAGTACAATATACAATACATGCAGCAACTATTGACTTCAATTAGACGAAATAATGAGTTTACAACCATAGTGGGCAAAAACAAATACAAAATCCGAGCCTAATACCTTCATAGACCTATAGCCAGAGGGGTTTTATACATGTATACGAAATTGGAATATCATTTAACCAAACATTCCGAGTGTCTTTGCGAGCAAATAAAATGCTACACTCCAAATGTAAAGTGTTGAAACGCCTCGGTCTGATAGGGATGAAGTACGAAACCAATACAAAGATATGATCTTGATAAAAACATTTTTCGTAGACGATTATTTATATATGCATATAAACACTTGTACTTCAAAATGTCACTTACTCACTTAATTGCCATTGTAAAAAGATGCAACTTTTGTAGTCAATTCTATGACAGTTATAAGGTTGGAGTTTATGATCAATGCATCATCATAATCGACCATAGTTGATCAACGAAAATGGCACATGCGCGCAATATACTTTCAGACGTCATTTTTTCGTCATTTCCTCGACCAAACAAGATGGCGGGCATGAATTACGAATCTTCCCGGATCAAATCTCTACGGCGCTCTGGCCAAATTCAGACCGACACGTCGCTCTCCATTGTGAATCAATTTCTCACTGTGAATTGCCCGTCGACAGTCAATAAGATCTGTGACGTTTTCAAGATGGCGCCGTCTTTCGTTTTTCATCTTTGGAAAATCATTGAAACCATGAAAAACCACAATCTGGAGAGTCTAACCGGCATCTAGCGACAGCAAGGCGAGAATTCTACCACGCAGCCACCTTGCAATACCAATTGATTTGCATTAATATTTTCTCGGCCAATTCATTTATTGCTCTACAATTTTAAATTTATATATGTTGGATACTTAATTATGGACAGTTGATTCGGTGCATCATAATGACACTAATGGCGATTGGCAAATTCATTGGGCATAGTTTGGTATAAATATTTAACTGAAATTTAATTCTAGCATAACTTTATGACAGGATCTAGAATTTTTTTTTAATCTAAATTATCTGGAAATTAGTTTCAGTTAAATAATTTCTGTGAGAAAAAAATACCAGGCGATCACTAATCGTTCCTACGCCACTGGTCCGTTCATTTCGCCCTCCTATGCTATTAACCTGCCACACTCCCTATGGGGTAATGCGATGTAATTAACCTCATATTTTATCAAAAATCGCTATATGGTTTCACAGCATAGAGACCCCCTGTAAATTTCAAATAATTTAAGGAATTTGGGGGTCAATAATGTTACAACGAGTCAACTGCTGCTGCACGGGATTAGAAACAAGAATAACGCAGTATAGTACAATGGAACAGCGCTCACAGGCTTTTCCTAAATGCGGATGTAATATCAAGTTACTTTTTAGGTCATAAATAAAATATTTTTTTGATAAGCTTATGGACTTGTTGCGTAACACATGTGGCGCCACAATTGTTAGGATGGGACAGACACACTCAGCACGTGATATTTATTTTGTTTTTAAGATGTTACGATCCATTGATTTATTTACGCAAACTGAATGGAAGAAACACGGATTCAATAGGACTCAATAGGAAGTAGAAATAGAACTTCGTGTAAGATGTCGGTAAACCATATGAAGTAACACGTATATTTGCAACGACCAAATAATTAGAAATTTCCAGTATTTTTTTTTAAATATTAAGAAAACGTAGTATATTTCAAAGGTTACGAAAAAAACAGTTAACAGTAGGCCTATATACAGTACATTAGTTACCTTCGAAATTCAACCATTTCAAGTATAGTTTTATGGTAACCTTAGATAAGATCGGTTTTTTATTACTAATTACTTTTTCAGGGAAAACTCATTTTTTGTGTGTTGAAAACAAAGCCCTCAAAAACCTATAACTCTTCGTCTGTCCAAACTCCAAGAATCAATTTTTTTTCAAAGAGAACCTTCATCAGGTATACCAGTATAGAGATCTTACAAAAAGCATTCGAGAAAGTTGATTGCTCTTGACATAATTATGAATCGTGCATTTCGTGTAATCGTGCTACAAAAAGAATTCCAACCCAATAACTAGACCTCATCGAAAAAATAACGCTGTATATTCCCTGGAGATATGGATATGAAAACTGGAGAATTTGGCACTTTTTTCGCTAAGAAAAGTGATTTAGGATATACTGTTTCACAGAAATACAGTAGAGCTTGTCTCGCAAATAATACCCGAATGCAACACGAAATTCGACTGTACACATATGTACATGTATATGCGAATACTTCAGCGTTGAAAGTATTTCGAACTTTTCTTAGCCTGCTATACGATATTACACGCACGATGATTACACGATTCATTATTATTCATAGGAATTTGAAATAAAATGTCGACTTGTATTCTTAATTTTACGGTAAACGTAGGCCGAGATCCAATTCCAACGTTATGAAGTGCAGGATGAAGATATCGTTTGAACACGTTTTGTGTCCTCAAGAAATAGGACAATGTCGACTCCAGTTTCAGGGGGTGCATTTCAAACTTGACCTGCGGAACACAACTAAATGCAATCTTGTATTTGGTAGCCATGCTAGGCCTTCCAAGGGTATTTTTTAAAGAGGGTAGACGAGGGAATAAGGGTTACACAACCGGAATTCAAAAGCGTAAAGTGTGCTATTCGGACACCCTTTTAACCTAGCCACCAAAATACTCGTTGTCATGCTTTGGCATTTTGTCAACATATTCTCAAGACCTTGGTCAAAGTTGGTTCCACGGAGAAATAAAAAAAAAACTGATGACAGATTATGTCAACTGCTGTCGACGCGAGGTGGTACCGCAGGGGACAAAAGACAATTGAAAATACCGAAATAATCTCGTTTGAAAGCGATTTGCGAAAAGGAAAAAGTGAACTCAGCACCGTGTTGCGCGCTGCATCCAAATCGATATACGTTCGTAATATTGTTTATCCCATTGCACAAAAGAGGGAAAGACAACGACGTTTGCACCATTTTCAAAGTATCGACTTTGGTTCGAGGTCGATACAATAATTTTCAAATATTATTTTTGGAGAATTTATCCGAAAAAAATGTCAACGCAGTATACTGTACATTACATGTATCTGCACATTGTGACATCCTTGTCCTTAGCTTGACGACGACGTTACTTCCGCACGTATCACCGATTAAATGAATTTGAAATCCTTTTTAATTAGATATTAAAAACCAATCAATGGAAAACGATTTAATCCGATTTGTTGATTTTCTGATTCGTGGAGTAAATACGCAGTTAAATGAAATCGGTGTCAGTCAGTCAGATAGGCAGATGTTGTAAAATAAAACGTATACCGGTATTCTCGTGATATTTTTTCTGTTCATAGAGCCATGACATTTATACAATAAACAATTGTTTATTTTAAATTTGAGTCGAAAGGTTGGAGTTGCTAATAAACAATTAAAACGTGCCTGCATGATTATTAAATTTAAACAATGCTTGGAATTCTGCCGCCATATACAGTAAAAGTTTGCAACAGCATGAATGGTGTTATATTAATACGACGTACATGTATATGTACTAATAATTGCGAGTTGAATAAATTTGTGTTATCATCAACTTCGCTACAATTACTTTAAAGATATGTCCACAGGGGAGGAAACAGCGGAGCTTTCTGTTGCTAATTGTTACCAGTTGTTACTGAAAACATACTTCTGCAAACAAATTAGGTAATTTTTGCAAACAATTTGTGTAAACAACTGGCAGAAATTAGCAAAAAAAATGTCCCTCTATGTTTTCTCCAGTGCGGGCGTAGCTAATTTATTCCATGTAGAGTATTTTTAAGATCATACGTATAGTTCATTTCACCGTGGCAATATCTAATGACCATATTTCTTCTTCATTCGCAGAATCCGCAAGAGAGCAACAGAGACCATGATGAACCTCAATATCAACAAGTTCTGGAAAAAGCGTTCGGTGACCATCACCGAATACGATCCTACCTATAAGGTGGTCTACCTGGGCAACGTGCTGACAGCGTGGGCCAAGGGCGAGGGTTGCGTGGATAAGCCGCTGGCCACGCTCTGGAAAAACTATTGTCAGAACGTGAAACCGGACGTGTACATGAAAGTGACCGTATGCAACTCGGGCCTGAAGGCGGTGACCAAGGAACACGGCTTGACCGAGTATTGGTCGCACCGCATCACCTTCTGCGGAGCGCACACGCAGTACCCCAGGGTGTTCTGCTGGGTGTACCGCCACGAGGGCAAGAAACTCAGGCAAGAACTTCGCTGCCACGCAGTGCTTTGTGGCAAGGAGGAGATGTCCCGCCGCATGGCGGCGCAACTTCAGCAAAAGTTGGCCCAAGCGTTGCAAGAGTTCAAGCGGGAGAAGATCTGCCGCCAAAACGCCAGGCTCTCATTGGCCAACTCGGTGTACGACAACCCCAGTCTTCCTCGACGCAAGATCCTGCTGAGCACGGGCTCAGTGAACTACAGGCCGCCTCTGGAGCGCTCCAAGTCGGCACCCAAACTGATGGTCATCGAGGAAGTCGGCGAGGGCCTGGACGAGGACGGCGGCGAGGCCGAGCGCCGCAAGCAGCAACGCCACCAGCGGCAGTTCAGTCAGCTCCTGGAGGAGAGGCTCATGCTGCATCAGAGGCGGCAGCATCGGCTAAGGATCATGGCGGACGTGAACCAGCTGGAGGAGGAGGAGGACCTGGAGGACAAGGACGACAACGAAATCGCTTACCAAGATAGCGCCGACCTGGATGACGTCATCCTGCTGGATCCCATCCTGGAGCGAGACGCCACCTCGCTGGACATATACCCCGAAGAGGAAGAGTGCGACGAAGGGCTTATGTCCGAAACGTACAACACGAACCCCATGGCCACGAGGGTCGGGCTAGACGACAACGACGACCTCACCCCCACGCCACCGTCTTCCACGTCGACGTCGTCGTCACCGTCCTCTATGCGCGAGGCAAGACTGCAGAAGAACTGCAAAAACGAAGAAGACAACATATCGGACGAGTCCGGCTATTCGGAGGACAACGGGGTCCACGCCATGTCCGGCAGGACATACCTATGCAGCGTGTGACGCGCGATGCTTTAAGTCAGTGATCCAAAAATTCGCGCGTGATGACGTCAGAGTCTGACGTCATTTGGTGTTGTTTGGAATGCATCGTGCAAAGTTTTCAAGCACGTGGTAAAAGCAGACATAAAACGATTACGAGGCAAATACCTGCAATGGCACATCTGGGAAAGATTCTAGTTTTGACCAATGAACACATTATGAAAGTTTTACATCACCGAGTATTTCTACTGTATATTAATAATATTATTTTAAATTAACTAATTTTTTAAAGAACAAAAACGGAACTTGATGGAAAATATATCTGTGGACTGAAACAGTAGTATTTTTTGAAATTTTTAATCATTGCAGGTACTTGCTTAATGACTTTTGTTGACACAATGATTTATAGTTTTGGGAGTTTTAAGGACTAAAAGCTCGATGTATACCCAATCAATCTCGTGTGACGTCATAACTTTGTTCCCTTATTGCATTCATGATTCAGATATGCAAACTAGTGGTGACATGGTCTTGCATTTTTCAATATGCCACCAGGCGTCTTTACTTAAGCTCGATTTATAAATATTTCAGATTACGATAATACCTCGTTTAACGCTCTACATGGGTACGTTCGTGTAAAAAGCTTTAAACGAATATGCTCTTGGTTAAATGGGTCGTTTTACCACCTATTATGGCTAGGTTCAATTAATTCATGGCAGCGAATTATTTCTATCACTTTAAATTTTAAAACCGCATAATATTAAGTTATATACACTTTACACAAGTTTACAGACACACGAACTTAATTTATCCATCATTATAGATTTAGAAAAAGTTGAACGAATCAATAATGAGTCGAATAAGCTTCTAACATACAGTAGCTTAATAACGAATCAGTTAATATTCGCTAACAAAAAAAACCCCAGTAAATTTGCAAAAAGGTATACGTTTAATAGCGATCGGCTCGAGTCACTATCATTAAAGTTTTATAAAGTTAGTAACTTTTAAAGAAAACTCTCGAAAATTTTTAACTTGCGTATATTTGAGAAAGATTTAAAACTTGCACACAAACTTTAATTCAATCTGTAACAAATATTCGCTAACAAAAAACAGTAAATTTGCAAAAAGATACGTTTAAAAGCAAATCGGCTCGCTATCATTAAAGTTTTATTTATATATATAGTTACTTTTAAAGGAAACTCAAAAATTTTCATTTTGCGTATATTTAAGAAAAATTTAAAACTTGCACCAAAACTTAATTCAATTCCAGAATTCAATCTGCAAGAGCTTAATAGCGGCATTCAAACTTTTGTATACACGTATAAAATCCTCTCATTGATATGCAATTATTCAAGGGCCTAGGAACCACGTTCTTATTTTATTCTTTTTTTTTAATAAATGAGAAAAACTGGCGCATTGTCCCATAATATTGATCCGAGAAATAGCCAAGGACTTGAAGGGGTGAATGAATATTTGCATCCATCCATCCATGCCTCCAGCGGCCAACCTGCATCACGAAACAGGACCAGGTTTTTTTCCCCAAAATTAAATGATTCACTTCCTGTATTCTTTACGAGTTGCGAGTTAGGAAAAAAATTCCAGACTAATAATAATAATAGGAAAATAAGGAAATCTTGTGGGACGTGGGTTTTCACCTTGTGAATCATTTTGCTCGTAAAAAACAACGCTATATATCAGTACTGTCTGATTGAGATCCTGAATTGCTAGCCAGACAACGCTTAAATGTTTTGAAATTGACAGGTTTTTGCGCACATAGGGAAAAATATGACTAGCTGATAAAATGTTTATAAATTAAAAATGTTCACAAACATTTTGATAATAACATGCATTCCTATATTTCGGGAATTATTTTTTCGTATCTTACAGTTTATGACTCAATCTAGCAACAAACAATGTGGTATAAGTTGGTTGAAAAATGCATCTCCTTCATTTCTCTCATTTCTTGTTGTTATTTAAACTTTTTATAAAGTTAATGTATTTCTTATAGTTAGATTTTAAATTCGATTTAAAAACTATTCGTAAACCAGTTTTCTGGTTTTTTTAAATTAAATAAATTTAACTTTGATTTATTTATAAGACATTTTCATTTGGATACAATGCCGTCTCTGTGAATTTTCAGGCACTTTCCCCTAAATTAACCTATAGTAATCAAACCTTCAAAATTCAATTTTGCAGGCATATACATGTACAGTGTACTTTACAATCCTATTAAAATGATCAATCTACAGGGGGATTTGAAAAACATGTCCCATCTACAGTACAAACAGATAAAGAAGCCAATGAATGTTTTTCGACGTAAGTGAATTTAATTTAAGAGGAAAAAACTCAATATTTTCGTTTACTTAAATAAGTGAAATACAAGTTCGATAATATGAATTGAATGACTCCCCCTGCATAGCGACCAAAATGAAATATGCAACATTTGAACCAACTGCATGCATTTTGACTTCTTGAACACCCTGTATTATTCCTGTCTCTTTCTACAGATTAATTTATCTGTAAGTACAAACTGGGTATATGAGGTCAAGTACCTGCAGTATATGCTTTCGATGCTTACACCGGCATTAGTGAATTCGATAGGAACAATGTTGGTATTTTGCAAATTGCAGAGGACGATGTAGGCTGGGTAAACTGGATTACAGAAAATATGTTAGACCTAAAGCTAACAAACAAAATTCGCAATTAAGAAAATGAGGTCAAAAGACGATAATTTCGAAAGCGTTGTTTCGCAATTGACCCTCAAACGTGTGTGAGATTTCTTCGCGAGATCATGTACAGGGTGTATCATAGTTTTATGAGAAAACAATGTTCATATATTTTGTAACATTAAAATCACGTTAATTACTATTATTTGTGTTTATTTATGGCACGCAATGTCGCCAAACGTTTTATTGCGACGCGACACCGTTAGAGGAAGTGTGACAAGGATGACCCCTATTTGTGTCATACTTTATAGAGCATATCTCGTCTTTGCAGACGACAAACAATAATCTGCTTACAAAGATGCCTCTACAGCACATCTCTTCAGCAGTAATGTAGTTGCGCTGTTTGAAACGGCCATCATTTTTATAGTGTACTTGAGTAAATTTAGCTACCTTGATTATCTTAAACAATTGTCTTTACCCATGAACACGCAAGTCAAACTCGAGCTTTTTAATTTCGAGTTCCAGGTATGGGTTACAATAAGGGTACTCAGAGAGGCGTTAAATTGTGCTCGATTTGGATACAATTCAGCGATTATGTCAAATATGCGACATTGACCTCTATGGCGGTCCTCGGAATGAACCTTGGCAATTCATCACGTGGCTTGGCTCTTAAAAAAATGTTGCACAATTTATGAATTGTACCCAAATCGAGCACAATTCAACGCCACCCCTGAGTACCCTTAGTATATGAGAAAAATCCCTGGTAGAGAGCTTTTCTGCATTTCTTCAGAGGTTAAAAAGCACTTTCTCAAATTAGTAAATTAAACATAATTCAAAATCAAATTGTGAAAAAACACCATTAAATTTCGCCATTCGCACATTTACAGTGTACTTATTAAAGTAATACTACATGTATTTTAAAAGAACTTATAAAATGCAATTTTCTTTCCTACTAATTTATAACTGGAGGAGGGTTTTCAAAAGTGCAATCTTGCACATGTAGGTTTTACGACCACTTGAACCAAAAATTATGAAGTTGCCGTCCATTTCAGTGCCGGAAATTGAATAACCTGTAGAGGTAAGTTGAGACATATGGCTGTAGCAAACACCCTGTAGAATGTGCCAAGCATGCACGGTACTGCAGCGCATTTTTACATTATCTAAAATACAGTATGAGTAAACCCTAACCGAGAGGCGGGACCCGTTCAACTTTGGCGAACCTTTCAACGTCTGACATCTCCGAGACACCATGTGGACATTGCAAATTGCCTATTTTCAGCGCTGAAAAGTGCACCGAAGCTGAAATGAAAGCCACCGCAAAATCTCATTTGAGAAGGCCGGCCTATTATGCGAACGGATCGATAAATAGCCACGCATCGCGATGCCTTTTTTCGCTGAATTTCATTACAGACCTTAATGGCTAAAATGATCGCATTCAGGGACTTCGGTGACACTGTCGAAGGCCTTGCCGAACGAGCAAGCTGGACACGCGATGCGTCGCACAAATCAATAGTCCAACACCTCGCTGACCATTGCGACGGTTATCGAAACTAGACTGGAGCGAAACACGAGCAAAACGCAATACTGTAGATACATACATTATACTCCAATTCCGCGTGATCTTGAACCTGCGTGCGGAGGTCGAGCAAGTTGAGAAGACAGTCAATTGTCGGGAACGAGATAAATGGAGGTTTCTCTCACTGAAACTTTGGGAAAGAAGGTCAGGACAGGTTCCAAGTTGGACTAAGAAAGTGTGACTATACTGTATATTAAAGGACAGGCCATTTTAAAAGACCCTGTTTTCTTGCAGCTGAGATATCGCTAAAGCATATAGGCAATACACAGACGCCATTTTGTGTTAGTATGTAACAAGAAATACATTGAGATGTTCACTATAGTTTTCCGTAGTGATTCTAGTGAAGACAATAATATATTTGCATTCTGACTCATTCAAGAGACTGTGGGGGCTACCAACTTTGTGGGCGAATCTTGACTGACACGAAACTTGACCATGCACATTGGCCGCGTCACGCATGCTTCAAGATGGTGGACCGATGACAGATTTTATTACCGACCAATAAACGCGTGGGGCAGACAATAACGATCCATTTCAGCGTGAGTAAATCTCGACCAACTCTTTGAAAGACTAAATAAATCTTGATTACGTGAACATATCGTACTTCAACAAAGGGTTGATCTTGACCACTCCTCTTGCAGAGATTGAACCGAGCTTGATTTCTCGAAAGATTTTGGGGTAACCCTGTCACTAACCCATTTCATTAACCTTAAAATTATGGCAGAGAATGTATACATGTAGGTCTACATGCACGTAGATATATCAATTTTGTTTCATAAATTTTAAATCACAGTAGTCGCACATGTTTAAAGACACACGTTAAAGGCAACGGGTCGATAAAATTGAAATTTCGATCACTATATTTAAAATGTCACTTGCAAGGCGACTGGTCAATCTTGGCTACAAAGTTAGATTAACAGAAAAGCGACACTGCAATCATTTTTCTTTAAATTTGTTTTGGACTTTATGCTAAAACCAAAATTACAGACAATTCAGAATAAAGTTTTTCTATCGTTCTTCTTTATTGGATGGAATCACAAGTGCGCGAATCGTAAAAAAAACAACCCAGAAAGATTCACCATATAATTTTCTCTATACAGTATATTCTCTGCAGACATTGCCATGGGAATGCGGGCTAATAGCCATGTAAGGTACTCGTATTCAAATGTTTTGTCTGCCAAAAAGCAGGGCTACAGGGATATATATGCTCCGATGGCTAATAAAGCTAAGGCACAACAACTATGAAACACAGGAAACTCGCTCTGTGATGCGTGAAACTATACGGGCAATTATTTAAAGTTAAATAATGCGATGACTAAGTCACTAAGATGCACGAGGGAATAAAATGGCCATCTTCCACAACGCCGAAGGGTGGCTACAGTGTTGTTTTTTTATTTTCGTACCTGCGTGAGATTCATTCCAAATAGATGATTACGAGGCATTACATCCTTTTATTATAAATTGTTGCGCTTTGGGAAATCTCGGTAGCCAATACCACATATGGTGAATCGCTCGAGTTTCTAACCTATATTAATTAGGGCGCCACTTGTTATTCTTTGTCACGTACCAGTTTCTGTCCTTGGTTCACGCCTCGCCATGAAAATACAGGCAGAAATTAATGTAGTACCTGAGGTCCGGAATATAATTGTTAGATGACTCCAAGGGCAATCAACGAGAAAAAAAAAAACAGGCTTAGGTCTGAAAACGAAATCCAAAAACAACGCCGCGCCGGCTCGTTGGCCGACAACCACTTTTGGAAATTTCCACAGAGACCGGCTAAGTTGCTGAAGAAACACATCGTGGGTCTATCATTATGCCCGTAAGAAAGTTAAGAAATATTCATATGCGTCTTATAAAGCGGCCATAATCTCGAAAGTTCTTGCCATCTTCAACGTTAAATTGTAGTGACTGTGAATTATTCCCTATATGAAAGAAAGTTTCCTTTTGCGTAGAAATAACTTAAATCGTATGTGATGAATGAAAAACTAACCGAACATGTACATGTATATCAGTGTGGAACACTCCAAGGAATTTACATGTACGTGTACGTCTGAAGTCTGCCAGCAACGATTGGATTTGTTGGCGCCATTTTGAAACTGCAAGAATTATTGTAACACGATTCATGCGTACCAAAGGTGACAAAAAAATGGGAAAATTTAACCGAAAATCAGATGGAACTGTCATATTCAGGGTGTGAATATTTTAGGAGATGAGCTTTAGTTATATACATGCAAATCAATCTTTTCTAATTTTCAGTTAAATGTTTTTTATACAACGTTGAGAAATATAAAAATGTGTAACAATTCCCAGTCATTTTCCATCATTATAAATATTTATGGAAAAAAATAATATTATAAGTAAAACTATCTTCGAAAAATTTCCCATAGAGAATGGATCATTAGGACGCTATGTGAAGTTGTGGTATTATGCAACTACCGTATATAACATTAAGGTCTAATTTTTTTCGTTAGCTAGTAAACAACATAACATGATAAACGTTTCAACATTAATTGGATAATGCGCAATATATGGCATTTTTCACGGAAAGCGAACTGCCATATCAGTAATTCATAAAAAGTTTTTAAAAATGCTTCAATCTCCCAGATAAGGTATATTAATAGTTCATTAAAAAACTGAATAGGAATGGAAAGGTTAAGCAATATAAACTGTAAGTGATTGGAGATAATTGAATTTTCCAATATTATTTCCCATTTCTATTTTCCCTAGCTCAACCATCTAGCAATTCTATTATGACAGAACACGTAGGCTACATATAATAACAAGGTACGCCAAACAAACGCCATCTAGCAGTGATTTGATGTAACACGAACTTCATGCGGGAAGCTAATATACAGGCAAGCTACTGTAGTACGATAAATTTGAACTGCATATCGAAACCACTAAGAGAAAATCTACATGTACGAACACATTTCATCTCTGGAACATTGAATCTTCTCCCGCCATACAATTAATGTACTGGCAATTGATAATAATAAGAAAGATCCTAATTCTGCTAAACATAAGCTTTACAATTTGGGTCAAGTTTACTGAGCGGTATCATCGCTTCTCTAAATAATTGTGAATATAAATACACAATCAGCTGTTTAAAACAGTTACAAAAATAGTCGAAATAAATATTGTAATAATGTGATGAAATCGACTACAGCGCCATCTGTAGTCGTGCCGCAAAATACGAACGAATTAAGCGTCTGTTCTAGCCACTGTTGCTTCGCATACTAATTAGGTAAAACATTATCTGAGTAATTACTGTATGCCAGAGCCCACACGCGACAGGGGGGCAAAATGCGATACAAATTAACCGACCACATCGACTCGGACCAATTAATCTCAATAAAGCTCTTCAGAGGCAGCGCGTTACAAAATAGCCCATAATTTGGAAAGCCAACATTTACTGTCGATTTGTGGGTCAGCTGGTCAGGGGCGAACTAGGACCACCCCTCAACTAATGGCTTTGTTCGACATATTAGTTAATTAATGCCATTTCGGCCTTCAATTCGCTTTAGGCTACTGGCTGATTGGTTTACTGCGCGACCAATATGTTAACTCTCATAAATACCAGGTTGCGCAAGAAACCAAACTCGCCTTATAATGAGACTGAGTGACCCGGTGAAACTTACCACATGTCAGGAAACACGCGTCCAATCCAAGATTGTTCTCTATGAATCCGCGGCAATCCCTTCACGTACTAGCATATTTATGTAAAAAAACGCCAGGTTGCATGGAAAGGTGCGTATTATCAAAACATTTTATCCCGAAATGCACAATAAAGAAACGGAATTCGAAAGTTCAAAACTATCGCCGGAAGCAACGCCCTCTCGCGACCTTCTACGTCGCTTCTTCTTATACCCATCCAATCAGAAACCGTTCGAGGGTCACCCATAAATAACGTCGAGCAAAAGTTTTCCTCTCGTTTCCACGAGAGGAAAACTCGTGCAACAAAGTTGCAGGAAAGGAAGCCCGAAAGGGAGTCAGTGGCGCTTGCACAGTTCCGACGCTGTG
>JAQGAO010004820.1:0-14486 GCA_034697705.1 Ommatoiulus sabulosus
TAGGAACAGCTCTGCTCTAGAGCTGCTCTAGAGTAAGACGATCGAATGCGCCATATGTAGGTAGCAGTGAGAAGACAGCTAATTAGCAACAAGTGCTAATTACCTGCCATAGCGCACCTGCGCACTGCCGCATGTCTGCTATGACACCATGTTGGGCAAGCCACAGTACTCCCTCCCCCCCCTCCTACAGTGTCTGACTGTAACGGCCGGTAAAGTGATATTGGCGTCCAAAGCGAGATGCTGTTGGCTGGATATCCTCAGCAGAGTAGACCCGGCGGGCAACTCTAGTGGCAGAGCAAGCAGAGGAGGCCGGGCTGCAAGGGCGGAGAAGTATGCCCCCACGGAGCGGCCGTGGGGTTGAGAGGAGGGAACAATACCGGCTGCTGCTGCGGCACTGCTAGGTGGTGCACCATTAGCCGGTTTGGACGTCAGAAGAAATGCCTGTGTCATCGCGGATTGTATTGCATATGCCAAACAACACCATGGGAAGCGAGTTTGCCCATGAAACTCGCGGCACATGAGCCTCATGAGGGCACCCTTAAGGTGCCTATAAAACCATTTGGCGATTCTGTTAGCTGCAAGATGTTAAGATGTAGTCCACACGCGGTTGAAATTGAGGGTTTTCCAAGGCAGGAGAAGAGATCGGACTCAAACTCACTGCCTTGGTCGTGGTGACATGGGTTGGTATGCCAAAATGGGTGATCCAACTGGCCAAGAAAGCGGTGGCGACTGACGTAGCTTAGGTCTACTTGTCTGGGATGGGTATCGTCTCTAGCCAACGTGTGTACCGGTCGATGCACGTCATAAGGTACGTGAAACTTGCACTGGGTGGAAGTGGTCTAAACAGGTCGATATGCACGTGCTGAAAACGTGCATTTGAACATTCACTGGCCCAAGTTGAACAGTCCTTCCGAAGTGAAGGCCACACAAAGCGGCTGCTGACAAGCTTGCAGGTGGTCCGGCCACCAAGGTGAGGCTGGTTGTGAAGAACGTCGAAAACCTGTCGCCGGAGTGCGAGTGTACCCATGGTAGTGGAAGTGCCGTTGAAATGTCGCACATAATGAGGCATGGCACAGGGTCCTGCATGTAGAAGTCCGGTGTAAGTCTTGCTTTATGTCAGCCAGGAGCGAAGTTGTTCATTGATACCTTGGGCTGCTAAAATAGCTTCATAGTCAAGGGTAGGGGTCATTGAGACTGGTAACACGGGACACGGCATCGGTGACTGCATTGTCTGTACCAGCGATATGATGGATGTCCGTCGTAAACTGAGACCGGAACTCCAGCCGATGGGCCTGCCTTAGGGAAGAAGACAAGCTGATTTTGCGCAAAGCAAAACCCAGCAGATTTGGTCCGTTAAGAGCACAAAGATGCATGCCTCTAACATGTCGGAAGTGTTTTACGACAGATAAGGCTGCCTGGAGATTGTGGTCTAGCACTGCTGCGTATCGCTGAACTTCCTGGAAAAAGCCAGTGGCCATCATCAAGCTTGTTAAGTGCTCCACCCATGGCGATATGGCCGCGGGTGGACATGGGTTGCAGCGGTGCTGAGATGTGCCTTGCAGGTTTCGAAATCCTGCCGGGATGTGGGGACCATGGTATTTGGGTAGTGTTTTTTTGTCTTGCTGCTTTATAACGATTTATTTCCGCATAACAGTATCAATATGATAAGTTACAAACAGAGGCATAAAATGAGCATAATTACATATTACCAAAAATGGAGGTGGAAAAAGGGGAAAAACACTTGGACATTATTTTAATTTTAGGATGTTACTGTTGCATGTTAGTTCTATTTGGGGAGTGTTGGTCCAATGATTCTTATTTAGCCCCGTATTCTGAGGCTACTCTATATAATAGCCACATCATTTGTTCGTTTATTTTCTCTAGAAAGCTTTATAAAAAGGAAACATAATTTGTGGGGGTTTCATGTTTTGTTTGTGCTATTAATTTGATTATTGTTGGATGGGTGCATGAGGATAACAACTGATGCCATGAAGGAATGTGTTGTGAGCATAAGATGCAAGGCATTGCAAGATTTGGACTGAAAGTACCTTTATTAAAATATATGCAATATGGGTTTGATCTAATTAGAAAAATGAATTTTTTGGACAAAAAGGAATGTTTAGTTAGAAGTATGATTGGAGTGTTAGGTGGTAACTATTTATGGTTCTATTGTGAGCAAAATGAGTAGATTTTGAAGTGCCTTCTAATATATTTTAGTGAATATTGGTTAGTACCAATGTGGATACTGTGGATAGGGGAGTATTCGGGGGGATATTTTCTGTAATAAATTGGGAGTTTGTAATAAGTAAAATGAATTTTTCTAGTTATTTGTTGTTTATAATGTAGTTTGGTGTGCTGAAGTCTAGATGAAATATCTTTCTGAAAAAGCCTTCTTGAGTGTTCTTGAATATATCATTTTGGTCCCAGGCCCACAATATAGCATTATAGGTAAGCATTAAATAGTTTTATATGTGTGCGTACATTGTTATAGCTTTAATATTCGCTTTAGATATCAAACTTTATTTATCAACTGAAATTTCCGTTATTTTGAAATATTTTGCCGAGATATAACCATTGTTTAACGACCTTAAAATGATAATTTTGGATTTACTCAGGTTTAATGTTAATTGATTTATCTCCAAATATTTACATAGGCAGTTTATTAGAGTTTTTAGGTTTCTTCTATTTTTCGCTATCAACATGACATCATCGGCATATAGGAGATTGGATATGTGTAAGTCCCTAATTGGACATCCTAGCATGGTAGGAAGGTGAGATGGTAGGTTACAAATGAATATTATAATTAGAAGTGGGCTCAGCGGGTCGCCCTGTAGCACACCGGAGGAGAGTCTGCAGGGTGCAGAAGTACCATCTGCTGCATCTGTTACCACTGCCAGTTGAGCGTAAAATGTTGAGATATTCGTTAGTAGATTGTCAGGGAAGTGCAGTGCTTTAAGTTTAGCCCATAGAATATAATGGTTGCCGAGTCAAAAGCTTTCATAAGGTCTGAAAAGAATGTATAGATTGCTTTGCGTGGGGATTTGTTATTAAGCTTTATGATTGAATTTAATAGTAATATATAGTCCTTTCTGCCCTTGTTAGGTTGAAAGGCGGCTTGTTCGTAAGGGGTAATGTTTTGTTGGATAGTCCATACCTTTACCCTTTCTGCATTAATAGTCAGGTAGAATTTAGCCATCACTGATATTAGAGATATTGGCGACCTTTTTTTATTATTGGATGAATTAGAATAAGCTTCTAGCTGTCTGGGAAGTTATGGGTTTGAAGTATATTATTGAAAATCTTAAATAGTTTTTCAATGATAGAATGGGATAGGTCCAGCATAAGGTCTAGACCGGGTGCTTTTCCTTTATTGATTTTTTGAAGTGCTAGTATTAGTTCTTGTCGTGTTATGGGGTGGTCTAATTGTGAGGAAGGGAGTATACGATTTGCTGTGGAATTTTTTAATGTTATTCTTAACTCTTTTTAGGAGTAGTTTGGGCGGTGGTGAGTATATTGTTTTGAAATGCCTTTCCCAGGTAATATTTTCTAGTAGTGCTGTGGGCTTATATGACTGGTTATCTGTGGAATCTTTGGCCATTAACAGCTTATTATGCCAGTCTAGTATAATTTTTTTTTCTTGCATTGCTCCTTAAACCTTGATTTAGCAATATTTATCCTTTTGAGTGTTGCAGGGCATGGGTTCATGGTAAATAGCATTATTGATAGCTTTAGATCCTTTTTGCTTGTAATGCAATCTATATCAAACCATGGGGCATTTCTTGGTCTTGCTTTGTCTTTAGTTTTGCAAGATCAGAGATAAATATTTGGCTGTGGAGATGTATACATCCTGAAAATTCATGTACATGTCTGCTGTGACGTTTTGAGTTTCTAATTCCTCCATCTTTAGGTTCACCTGTTGGTGAAATTCTTGGGCAGTTGCAGGGTTCCATCGTATTCTGGGGTGTGATGTTTGCTGTTTGCTTTTTTCCTGCTCGATTTTTTGTTTTATAGTAGTGGAAATTGGAAAGTGGTCAGAATTATGGTAAGGTATGATCGTAAACTCTGATATTGTATTAAGCATAGTTTTATTTGCAATAGAGTAATCTAAAATGCTACAGGTGTTTTATTGGAACGGGTAGGGGTTGCTTTATAAGAAAGCATTAAGGCTTGCTTGCGTATGTGCAGAATGAGGCAAGAAGTGGCGGAAAAAGTTCACCTTACCCAAGAACTGGCGAAGCTGTTTTACTGTGGATTGCTCAGGAAAATCGTTGATTAAAGCCACCTTGCATGCATTGGGTGTGAGATCATTGGCACTGATGGTGTACTCCAAGAAGGTGACAGAAGGTTTGGCAAAAACGCACTTCGCGGGATTGATCACAACACCAAACTCGCGGAGCTGCTCGAACAGCATCTCAGATATTTCCGTTGTTCGGCAAGACTTCAAAGTGATTAGGATTCCATCAAGATACTCATATCAGAAATCAGAAGTCGTGCGGGATTCTGTCGATGAAACATTGAAACGACTTAGCGGTGTTGCTCAGACCAAACAGCATGCGAGGGAATTTGAAGAGGCTGAATGGTGTGATGAGAGCAGTCATGCATGCATCTTTAGCTGCGAAAGGAATCAGGTGAAAAGCACAAACCAGATCGATAGTGCTGAAGATGGTAGAGCCAGCCTGGTGTTAGGCACAGTCCTGGATGTGGGGGACAGGGTATCGGTCAGGCATGGTAGAGGCCTTAAGATGGCAGTAGTCCCCACATGGCCGCCAGACGCCATCTTTCTTGGGCACCATGTGAAGTGGGCTGGTCCAAGGACTATCAGAATGGCAACATATACCCTGCCGAAGCTTTCTGAGGTTTGGAAAACACCGATGCTCCTCTTGTTTTTATGTGGTGGACCACCGAGTATTTTATGGTACCAAACGTGCCTGTGCGGATGAGATCCAGAAATTTGAGGAGCTGTACATCAGGCCAAGAGCACGAAGGTTGACCAGGAGATTGAAATGTTCCAGGAAATCTGCACCGAGGATCCATGCTGGCTGGATTTGTCTATCACCACAGACGAGATTTTCTTTTAGCGACTCGGTCAGTTACCCAAGCTCTGGTAGGCAAATGGGGTAGTGCACCGTATGGCCTGATCACCAAACGTTGCGTGGTACCAGCAAATGGTTCGATGTGCGTTTGGTGATCCATCACGAATGTGCGATACATCTCCACATAAATGTGAGCAATGGCGGGAAGAGCAAGGGTTGCATTCCCTGGTGACGTCGTGGGTAGCGAGGGCATAGATTGCCCGCAAGATGTCTGCTATGATTGGGTCTGAAGAGGTGGCCGGGCATGCAAGAGAAGAGGACGTTGTTGCAGCTGCCAAGTCGATTGCGTTAACCGAAAGGGCAGCCGTGTCATAGAGCTAGTCTGCCATTGGCCATAATTGGTCCAGGCTCATCTAAGCAAATGGCACGAAGCCCATTCGAATGTCAGTTGGTAGGCATTGCAGCCACAGGTTTTTAAACCACTAACTCTGGCAAGCATCGCTGTTAAAAAGGGACGTCTTACAGTCCCCAATGTCGATTCCGACGATTTCTGTGTTGACGCAAGAAAAGTCTGACTCCTGGCATCACGCGATAAGTCGATCCTTAAAGGCGAGATATGTCGTTAGCAGGTAGCGTGCGCTCAATATCGACAACCTAGAAAATGTCATGATCCAAGATGGATATTGTGTGGTCAAATCTGGTTTCGTCCTTTGATATGCCGGCCGTGCAAAAACAAGATTCCAGTTTGAGGAACCATCCCTCTACGGCGCGTGACCAGAATGGAGGGGGCGGAAGGCAATGTGGTGAACACCGAATATATGCGAGCAAACTTAATGTCACAAGAACTATTATTGCACTAATTATGTAACGCTGACTAACTTTCTAATTCGACGATTTCCTCTATCGTCTACAGTTTAACGTTTAAAATCGCATGCGCCATGAAATTGACGTGCACTGTAATGTTTGACAACGGCTTCTGGAGTCCTCGCATCACATTCTATTCACTGATTTAAGCACATTTTACCTAACGCCTTCGTGGCAAAGATATTTGAGATACCCAGACATATGTTCCACCATGTATACAGCATGGCTAAAGTCTGTTGCACCCCAAAAATATACAGAATGGGTGAAAAATGAAAAATCAGACAATGAGGACATATAGGGACTATAAGGTGCTGAATTTAATGGTGCCCAAGCCCATTTTAAGGGTCTTTAGGTCCTATCTCTTTAATGGTAATAGTAAAGAAACATTACTTGCATGAACGGAAACCTAGTTGACATGGTGGTTTTCATTAATTCAAAGAATCATGTAAACATAGGACGACACTTTGAACACATTTTGCAGTAATAAGTGCATGGCATTTCACTTTTGCTAGAGTATACAAGAACTTTTTCTCAGAATCAGTATAACCATTAAACTTACAATGTTCCAATTGCCCTTGTGTTTGTAGTTACAGGCACTATAACCATTTTTAAGTTGGGACTAAAATTCCCTTTAAATTTAACGTATGGTTAAATGTACAAACAGTATTGCAATTAGCACAATAATGTTTCTAGATGTCCCCAATCTCTGTTTCCACATTTAAGGAACTTCCGGAGTGGATGGGACGCATTGTTTTATTCACTTAATTATTTCGAGGGTGCCCTGCAACTTTCCAATTGACTTTTTCGTTGTAACTATTACCGTTTAAGAGATTGGTCCTAAAGCCTCTTGAAATGGGCCTTTGGGCTATGTTTTGGGCACCAATTGGAAAGTGCTACGATTTTTGTGATAAAATCTGCTAACTAATCATTAAATTATGCATATCTAATTTGCATATGATTATATCACCTCGCAATTTGATCTGAGGCTGAGATTATAAAAGTGGGGTGGAGAAAATGATAGCATGAAATGCATGTTTGGCATTTGTGATGGAAATAATGAAAGTTGTTTGGCCTTATCTGTAGTATAGAGATATTTAAGCATGCGAAGGCAAATTGTATCCCTTCTCCTATTAAAACTAGAATTGTAAAATCAGTGAATTATGGTCAGAATCAACAAGATGTTGTATAGACATTTGGAGTTAGCCAGTCCACAGTTAGTAAAATTGTTCAACGATACAAGGCTCGCGGAACTATTAAACATGCACAAATCACTGGAAGACCATGGAAAACTGCAAAAAGAGAAGATAAAATCATCAAGCGTATGTCTGTTTCTGACCCAAGAAGGGCCGCCACTGATATATACACAAAGAAATAACTGTCTATCACAACATGGACATCAGTGCTCGTACCATCAAAAGGTTCCTTACTGATGCTGGATTACTTGGGCGGCAGGCGGAGCGAAAACCTTTTGTCAGCACAAAAAACCAGAAAGCTAGGGTTAAATTTGCACGACAACATGTCCAGTGGACTGATAATGAGTGGAATACAGTTTTGTGGCGTGATGAATAAGCATAAGTTCCAGCTGTTTGGATCTGATGGAATTCACTATGTGCGCCATACAGTTGGTGATAGGCACATTCCTAGATATCAGATTCCTACTGTAAAACATGGAGGTGGAAATGTAATGGTATGGTGATGTTTTGTCCACAATGTTGTTGGTCCACTTGTCTGCGTCAATGGAATTATGGACCAAGTTATGTACTGCAACATACTTCAGGAGAATATGTTACCACTTGCAAATACTAAAATGCCATGTGGGTGGGTTTTTCAACAGGATAATGACCCAAAGCATACTCATTCAATACTCATTCGCATACTCACTCAAAGCATACTCATGCGGCCATTTCATGTCCAAGAATGGCTGAGTAAAATGAAAGTTTGCTGTTTGCTCTGGCCCTCCCAAAGTCCAGACCTCAATCCCATTGATCATCTATGGGAAGTTAGGGGGCCGCATTGGCCAACATAAGTTCTCAAATGGTGATGAACTATTTGACTTGTTGAAGACGGAATGGAAGAAAATCCCCCAGGAGAGTATCAACAATTTGGTTGCTTCCATTTTACATCGGTGCCAAGCATGTATTGCTACCAAGGGGTAGGCCTACAGCACGAAGTTTTAACATTTAGTTTAATCTTTTGTGTATTTCAATAATGAAATGTTTAATTTTGTCACCGTTACAAAGTTTTGTATTATTTATGCTATCTTTTTGTCAATAGGATTGATGATTAAATGATTTGTTTTTGCATTCTTTAATTCTTTGTATCAAAATGTAGTAGTTTCTAATTTTATTTAGAACTGTTTTCAAACACACTCTTATAAAATTTGATGTTACATGCATGCATTTTTAAGAAAATTGGAAACATACATTTTATGCAATCTTTTTGACCACCACTGTATGTCCCCATTGTCTGAATTTAGCGTAAATAAATATAGTATATTAAATTATACAGGGTTGACCTGAAGTCAGTGACACCCCAATTTTTTTCTTAACCGTTAGAGATGTGGGAATTCTGTTTGTGTCGTTAGATCGGATGCCATGGGTGCTCTATTCATTGATGTTATTAACTTTTACCTAAGACCATTTTTTCAACGAAATTCAAAGTATAATTTTTTAATTGTAACACCTAGGACAAAATGTCAGATTAGGAAAACGGTAAGCATGGCTCGCTTGTATGTATTCAACTGATTTCGTTTTTATTGGCAAATATTTGACGTTGTCACAATGTTTTGAAAATAGGGGCAAACGCCAATTGCTAGCTGCGCTGCAGCACACTTGTGCACTGCTGTGAAGCGACCTTCATATACATGTATGGTATGCCAGATTATTTAACACTGAATGTTGTATTTCACAAGCCATTATACAGTATGATGCCTACATTTATTTTATTGTTGTCTTGTTTCTGATGACAGTCAGTGACAGTGAACAGCATTGAAAAATCATAGAATACGAATGTGGATACATAGAATACGAAGTTGTCTTAACAAGCAACTGTATATACAGTATACATACAGTATATGCAGCACTGTAAAATAAAGAGGCATCGACAGATTAATATTGAGAAACTAAGACCGAGATATGAAATTATACTTAAGTAGCTTATACACTGTATATAAATTTGCCATGGCTTGGTGCCCACGCCTTATGCCGTTTATGCCATTCTTTAACGTTCTGAATTTGGAAATGTGGGGTACCATTTGTCAGTTCATGATAAAAGCATCCTAAGACGTTGGAAAGAGAGAGAAAACTAGTCTGCCAAGACGGCCGCATGACAATTCATTATATTCTGATCATAGAAAGTCCGATACTGCATGTACAGTATATATAAATTATAGACCATATCGATTTCCTGGATGTTGTTAGTTACATCGATCTCCATAGATACAGACGCTTATTAGCCTACCTTTAATGAAAAGTTAAAAACCTGATCGTATGCATGCTTGCTCTACAATGTACTTTAGCTATGGATCAGTTATATAGATACCGAACAGCAACGATCTTCGTGTTTCAATGATGAACCACCCACTTCCCTAAAATAACGTAAACAAGCTCAGAAAGGGCGTCTTCATCTATCCAGATCGAAGCCGTTAACACGACGGGTTTCAACAGGAAGCGTGCCTTAACTTTGATGTCAATTAAGGCATATTAATCAATTAAAACAATTATCAACGGGAATAAAGAGAGTTAATTCAACGTCCAGCTAAAGATTTGGAGCAACCAGCCATTATACTAATAGGTACTCTAATAGATGATACGAGTTCTTGAAATACTACGTAATGGCAACAAATGCATGGTATGGGAATAGATCATTACAGCCTCATCATTATCCTAATATACTGTATATATATAATGTTTGGCCTATTATCGAAAATGAATATAGTTTTGCCGACAATAAGTCTTTTCGAGTCTGCCAAGTTTCACTGGCAACACTGAAAACGGTCACCGCAATATATGTACACTGTATAGAGTTCCTCTAGTGGGGGTGGGGATAATCTCGCTGTTTCCATTGTCTAATTGACAAAAAACTTTAATCTCAACAGGGGAGATATACAGGCTCGAGGGCCGTTATTTCATGACCATTATGTAATATTTCTATTTCCTCAATATTCCTGGTCGCCAAAATGATCGGAAGTTACAATCTCGAGGGAATTGTGTCTAGCCAACACGAACTGGATGGTAGATAAATGTGGTTACATTTAAACAAACCGTGTTGGACCCAAAATCTCCCGGAAGCTGACACAATCACGACTTTCCACTTGAATGAGTTTCAACGAGATACGTTTTTGCCAAAATAATTCTGATAAATAAATGGCACGCACTGTCTCGTCTTTCCTTCCATTTATTCACTCATCTATATATACTGTATCCATTTCAATAGTAAAGAAGGGTATAGAATGAAGACATTATGAAGTCTCTGTTTCGGAGTTAAGTTTTGATAACAACAATTTACATTATAATGAAAAAGTAGATAAGAAAATTAATAAGTTTAATATGTACAATACATACACGACTGAACGGATAATGAAAATAGTAATAATATACATATTGTATTAACTTGCCATACTGAAATGTTAGATCAACAATTTTCGATAACTCCAATCTCCTAGAGAAATCCGAGGTAAGTTTATGAGGAAATACAGCTCACGAAGCCAAACAAACCTAAGGCTCGACCCTTACCCGATCTACGTGAAACAATAGTACTCTGAATAAAGCACACAATTTCACAGAACTTTCAGTTTTGGTGAGACTGAATTTCCCCCGAGGACACAAAAGCATATTCAAATGCCAGCTTTTGTGCTCGTAATGCTTTCTAACCTAACAAACAGCACTTATATGGGAAACATTTTATCTTAAAAAAAACCTCTAAAGCACGGAAAATGGATAGATTATATAAGATTGAAAGTTGGAAAGAATTCCCCAATCCATCTTCCCTAGTGAAGGAGCGTTTCTAAGAAACATGTTCACGTCTTCCCTTGATCTTTGCACCTCCACAGGCATGTGGTTCCGAACGAATAGGCCCTACGTTATCAATAATTCTATAGAGCCTATACGCAGCTCAACTTCCCATATGCTCCTGAAGAGGAAGTAGTTTTTCATATTGAGGAGTTATGGATTCAACATTAATAATGCATTGCTCGATACAGAATTTCACTGACATCGACATGATTGGCGATGTTTTGAACAAACCAAATCAGTTTCGGTGTTTCATAGAAATTTGCTACTTCGTTAAAATTGATTTACTGCCAAAAAAAACTGATTCAATCAGCTTAAAGCATTTGCACAAATTTTATCATATTACCCTCTGCATTTTTATACAAAGCATGCGCGACTTAATACGACTACATTAGTAAGACTAATTACATCCGGCATTGCATAAATGCATGTTTAATGCACATTTAAATTTTATCTATAGAGAAGAAGAAGAAGCGTTACTGGTAAATATTCTCATGAAAATGAATGTACTACGATTTTTAAAGATAAAAATGTTAAAAAAAAGTTAAAGCTGCGATATCTTCCTGTGCATCGTTACGTTCGGATTATACAGCAGAAATTGGATTCTTGTTGTATACCAGAGAAAACTGGCAAAGAAAAAAGCTTGGATTTCAATGATAATATTCTAATATAAAGACTATCACACAGATTACTTACATATTGCTTTATAAAACTACAAACGAATCCTACTCTAAAAATACAGATCTTTATTATGCCTTTTGTGTCTGGAATAGCGACATTTTAAACATATGTTGAAAATCTGACGTGAAGTTTCATAAAAAAAATGAAAACATCCCATTAATAAAGATGAATCCTGACACTTAGGGTCAAGTACTAAAAATTAAATACTTGAGTCAGAAACATAAGGAAATAAATGTATAATTTCTTTGTACAATCTAGCTTTCGTGATTGAGCAAACAATCTAAAAACCACGTGATATTCCCCCCTTTTTAAGTGCTGATATTTAAAAAGCTGCCCCTAATGTAGACATTTTTAATGATATTAAATACTTGTCTTGAACTTAATTTTGACCTTGCACACACATTAAAGAATTAAGGCAACGTTAGCATTAAAGCTTCATATATTTTTTAATTTAACAGTGCTTAACTTTATTGATTGGACACTGACAATAGCAGCTGAAAAGAGCTAATGTGCTGAATGAGCTATAATGAACCGAATTTGGCCAAAAAACACGTGTGCCATAAACTTATTAATACCGCCATATTGCATGGAAATTGAAAAATTGGTATGTTACTAATAAGATGAGGTTAAAAAATGCAGGCTACATCCTTTGGATAAATCGTTTAACTGCCCACGTAATACTCATGAACAAAGTGAAGCCGGTAATAATTAGCACACCGTCGTCAACGTCTGGGAGACAATGAAAGCATCAATTATTTCCAATAATTGAAGCCCCTATCGTCTGTCACTATAGTATCCTGACACTGATAATCATTTGGCAACAAGTCAAATTTTTAGCCTACTGAAAGCCGACCATTAAGTCGCTGCCATTATTATTTTAAACTCTTTAAGAAAATTCCCATTGACGAATTAGCAGTCACCATACAGGCATGCGCATCCACTAAATTTTTCCAAAAAAAAAAAAAAAAAAAAAAAATACAATCGCGTTGCTAAACAATGGTACAGGAAATGAAAGACTCGTGAAATTCGATAAAGCTTTAATTGTAGTCAATATAGCACAAGTAGGATAAATAGCAAAAGTAGAAAGGTTTTATTCACTTTACTGTCTGCAACAATGCTGGTTCGTGGTAGCATCTTTGGACCAGAGATGTGCAATGATAGATTAAAAGAGTGCACTGCCATTCCCTGAAGGGGCCCTGTAGGGATATACGCAATTAACTTAAAACAACGTTAAATCCAAGGAATTGCTCGGATGCCATCAATGATAATTACTTTCCCACGTAATCAACCCCGCCGGTGAGTTGGTTTTCCGCTAATAAATTCTGTGTGGGAGAGAACCTTCATGAAAAAGATGATCTATGGGTGGCTTAACTTCCTAATGCAACCTATTCTTGGCCCTAAATTGCAAATTTAATTTACCTCCCAGCCTTTGGCTTTTTTGTTCAGGATGCATGCGTGGCAAACAATATAAAAAAGGTAACCAGGTTAGCGCAAGTGCCGCCTGCAGTGGTGATTTCCATCACAAATCCATGATCAAATCCACGTTCATGCTTCTTAAATCGCATCACTCTTTATTTCTGACATTAATTGAAAAATACGAAATCAAGATGAAAAATTAACTGCATTTTCTTGTCTTCTCTATCAGCGCATTAAATTAGAAACATGAAGCGCCTTATTGATTTTGATCCTGATTTAATAGTCCTCCAGCAATTCTTTTATATTTTCACAACAATATCATGTCATCGTTTTTCAGCTATAGCATTAGCTGAGTGCACGTGAGCTATCACTTGCTAATGCTCGGATTACCATTGTTAAACACAGCGAAAACGTCAGCGTTAATTTCTTATCAGGAAAAGTAATTGACATTTGAGCTTTTGCAAAGTGGTTTATAAAAGTTTGAACATCAATCGCTGCAAATATCTTCAATGTAAGCACACGTATACCAAACTTTTAAGTGTGGGCAAGAGTTGCTTTCCAAAAACTCTATACACTATATGTATAGATTACATTGATGACTCAAGAAGACGTATGGGGAATAGGCTAAACTAAAATGGATTTTCAGTCGCTAACCTTTGTATATGGAAATACTGTTATCGTACTGCTCATGCATTTAGAATCCATGATGTCATTTAAAAGCTATTTAAAAGTTGAAAGTCGAAATCATACACGAGCATATACAGTAACATGATTAGTAGCCAGCAACAACTGCAGTTCTATAGAGCATATTAGTGATGTTTTGATCACATTGGTACTTGAATAATTCAGAGTAAGGTCTTGAATATATTTGAAATGCTTCGTTAATTCGTGATTTTCAATTATGAATACGATATTCATTTTATAATGAGCGGTTCAAAATGAATCCCATAGTGCATGCGTATCATGCTTGTTAAATCTCATATAAAAGCACTATAAAGGCATAAAAAAGCACTTTCGCACCATAACAGTCAATTATTATAAGAACTAACATCAACTACCTTTAATAAGACCATAATTGGGTGAACTGGAATTTTTTCTGCTTTTCTCTTACCGTTTTGGCATTCACAAATTTATTTCGAGAGCCGTTATTGATTAGTAGCTCCCTTATTTATGAAATACAATTATAGACAGAGGCCATCGTACAAGGGAGATTCCCTAAGTTCCATCCATCAAAAATCAGGGTTTTATTGATTTATAGAGATCTGTTAATGAAAGCTAGAACATTCATCGTATTTCGTGACAAACACCGATGAGATTTTTACATGTGCGTTTCTTCTTTGACATATTTTTTCTCAAATCAACGGTGTAATTTCCAACAATTACATTTTGTATAAACTTATTTTCTATTTACAGTAGAACCTCTCTTATGTCAACTAACTGGGACCAGAGGTGGTTGACATAATCGAAAAGTTGACATAAGGGA
>JAQGAO010004821.1:0-14485 GCA_034697705.1 Ommatoiulus sabulosus
CAACTGTGGAACATCCTTTGACAAACGTGGGGTCAAACATTTCAGTCAAGGTTGGACGCATCGTCTGGCGCCGGCTTAAGTCGAGTTTAAAAATGTGGCGCGGACACGTGTGTTCAACCGAATACGGCGAAAGCCGCTTAATTCGATCACGTTGGTTGCGAGCGATTTTGACCGAAACAGGCGATGATTGTAAAAAAAAAACAAAACAAGCTAAGCAATTGACCTTATCAAACTGTACAGGGTGGAGTCAACATCGTTGTTCCTGCTATGGGGCCAATAAAAAATGACGTCATCAAAATTTGCCCAAAATTGGGACTACCCCTACCCCCTGTCCGGATTTTGACCTGTCCCCGGTCAAAAAAAATTGTATTTTTAAAGTTGTTCTATTCGGAAAACGTAAATTTTGTACTCTGAAAAGGTTGAGAATTTTGCCAATTTTCCTCAGAATCTGTTGAAAGTTGGCGAATTTCTTCTCCTCGTAAACAGCTGAACATTTTTCAAATCTTTACTCGAAAACAGTTGAAAATGTTGAAGATTTGTACTTGAGAAAAGGTGGAAAATGTTGTATAAGATTTGTCCTCGGGAAAACGTTGACAAATTTGTGAAGTTGACCTCGGAAAAAGTTGAAAATTCATGCTCGAGAAAAATGAAAATTTTGCAAATGGACCCTGAGCCTTTCATTTCTCTGACTTTTCCAGGACTGGAGGTATCCTGTTTACTGACTTTTGCAATGTATAACCCACCTATGCGATATGATGAAGCTCAATTTCCCTTTTACTTCGAGAACTGATCGATTTTATTTGGCATTTTTTTATTTTTTTTCAAGTGGACTTCCGAGATGGTCATACACTTTTCCCTCCCTCTGTTTACATTGTGCCCGTGATTCAACCTATTCCCCCCTATACCCCCTACACGAGGACGTCCTTTTTGAATGGACCCTCGCCTCGTACCATCGTTGTTGCTCCACCGTGCATGGCCACGCACGCATCCGTGCAAAAATGCAGATTTTTAGGGATTGACCGACGCAAACGTTTTCCTCGGGACAACTTTAAGCTCGACCAATGACGTTAACGCGCGCGGTTATTTTTGGATGCGGCGTGACGTCATTTTCGCATCCGATCGATATAGGGAAGCTATATACCCCGTAAAACGTGTCAATTGAAGACATCGGGGGTGAGTGACAATTCGGCATAAAATGATGCGAGCGTGATGTGACCATCTATTTACCGAATATTTTCCGAGTTGAATATGCAATATGCCATCATCGTGCATGATATGGTCATTTATTCCATTTTGTTTCGGTTAAGAACTCGAAATACACGTAGAAATTTTGATCCCCGGATTTGCTGGAACGCCCGCATCAAGTAGCTCAATTACTTCCATCTGAATTTTTTTTCTTTTTCTTGTTCCGATATTTGACGTTAGAGGGCGTCCTAACCCTCACGCCTCACCCTGGTAAAAAGGTGACGTCACGCCGCGGCTGAGAGAAGCCTGGAGAGGGGTCATAAGGTGGCGCGACTGAAAGCAAAATGGCGTCGAGTGTTGCCCCTCGGCCAACACCTGTTGGCTCGGGTCGAGCTCCGTCAATGGCGAAGGGAACACTTTCCCACGCTGGCCAGAGGTCAGCGAGGGGTCAGCGGTCGTCGTATATGGAGAAGCTTTGAGCGCCGCGGAGGATGGAGAGTGGACATTAAGTCCAGTCGACGAAAATGAATGAATAAAAAAAAAAAAAAAAGCCACGCAGCGACCCCTAGCAGAGGGTGTTGTTACGTATATAATGCGAAGGATGTTAAATGGCATCTAGTCTGGTCACGTAGCGGACTTCAATCGCTTTTTGGGTGTCATGACGAAGCGAAATGGGATCCGCGCGACCCGGGTCCACACCTTAATATATTTAAGAAACGTGCTTTTTATTTTTGAAGGAAAAAAAAATTGCATAATGGGGGGCTTTCGCTTTTCCCGGACAGACGGAGAAAAACACATCCCTCACTTAGATTCTGGCTCATGTACAGCTGATGGGACAAAGAAGGACAATCGACCGCTAAGCACCTCTCCCTCTCCCCGAATTTGCCAGATTTCCCAGTAGAAGAGCCATCCAACTCCCCCAAAAATGTCATTTTTTTTTACTCCAAATACAGTACATCACGTCGAAGGACGCGCACGCATCATCGATTTCTGTATTTCGTTATACTCGATTTTTTTAAATTTAAACGTATATATAGCGTTTGGTTCTCCGGATTTTTCGAGAGGTTAATTCTTCTTTGTTTTTTCTAAGAAATCCATGGCGCGTTTTATAAGGGTGGCGACAATTGTGGGATTTCACACGCACCGAATCATTCCGAAGATATGTAATTATAGGAAGCACGCAACACGCGCGTGTTTTGTGTAAAACGAATTTCGATATCAACCGGCGAATTCAACTTATTTACTCCCCGAAGTTAGTTTTAATTTTCCAGTAGGCTATACATGTATATACGAAGAAGGTTATCGAGTGGTAGCATTCAGTAGACTCGGGTTCGATTCCCAGGTCGGCTATTCCGATTGTGGGTTCTCATAATCGTGATTCGGCCATGACTATCTTCAGGGTACCCCCAGACCTGCAAAACCTGGAAAAGTAAGGGAACTTGAAAATGCCCGGAGAAGTCAGGGAAGAATGGCTTGTTTTGAAAAAGTCAGGAAAATTCAACGTATAGTAATGAAGTTGCGATCCAAAATTAATGCTTCTATACATGGTTTACTCAGGACCCATTTTCCAAGTTTTCCGAGGACACGTTTGCAGCATTTTCTACGTTTTCCGAGTAAAAATGAGCAACATTTTCATCATGCATATTTTTTTTTTTTTTTTTTTTTTAATTTACAAAATTGCCATTCGTGTTAATTTTGCAAAATATTTTCCTGTGTCGATTTTGCAAAATTTATCAATTTTTGACGTTGTCATTGGTCAGGGGAAACATGATAATGTCAGGGAAACGGTAACCGTCCCGAGGGTACATGTAGAAGTTAGTTGAACGACATTTTCCGTTTGAATATTTTTGTCATTCGTATCCACGCTATTTTAGAGCTGGACGGGAGTATCTCCGATTTTGAAGTGGGCCAAAACGTGTTCCTCTCGTCCAGCCCCGCGAGGCTCGCATGGATGGTGGCGCCTTTCGGTGGCCATACGGCGAAACCGAAGACTAAAACGTGTTTCACCGCAGTATATTACGTAATAACGAACAGTCTGCGATGCGCGCTCGCTCATTGCTGCGTAAATTGGGGACATTCGAAAATTTCTATAAATCTATCTATTTCTACACACTACCAATTTATGCATCCCTTCGCCGTGCAAAAAATTAAGAGTTTTCGTGAATGAGCGAGCATTTTATAGCGAGAACTATTTAATAGAACGTGTTAAGTTGTCGTCCATTCCCAACTTTTGGTTCTTGGCTCGAAGTCACGGTTATATAGGAGGTATAGACCCTACTCTTGAACTGAGTCATGTCTTACAGTTTCAAGTTTAACAGGATATCCCCAGACCTGGAGAAGTCAGGGAAATTCAACGTAATAGTCATGTTGTTGCATTCCAAAATTAATGCTTCTACATGGTTAGCTCAGAGCCCATTTTCTGAGTAAAAATGTGCAACATTTTCCTCGTTTTTGGAGTACAAATGTTACAAAATTTTGCAGTTTTCAGAGTATACATGCATAATTTTTTTTTTAATTTTTACATTTTTCTATGTTTATTTTCAAAATTGTCATTTTTGACGTTGTCATTGGTCAGGAAATTTGCTTTAAAGCCTGGAATAGTCAGGGAAGTTGAAAATGAAATTTCTGGGGGATACCTGTTCAAGAACTTGACCTATTTGAAAAGGCATGAAAGTACATGTATGCTGTAATACGCATGTTTTTCTTTCGTTTTGTTTTGCACCTTTTCATCAGAGTTAGACATCAAAACTATATCGATATATTCAGTGCACTCAGTCCAACGAGCGTATCTGTTTTTGTTCACAATTTGTATATGTCGCATGGTCGTGGTGAAAAGAAATCCATGCAGAAGATGATATATATAGACTAAATATGAAAACATGCATGTCATTTTAAGAAGATTTACAAATCTTTGTCATCGATGTTGTGATATTGTTGTATAATATAAAAATAACCGAGCTCTGATTTATATTAAGCTATTGTATATACGCGTACAATGCATGCGTGCTTATTGTATACCTCGTTCACAAAAAAAGTTATGCTTTTCGTATCGCACATCAGTAACAAATTATATCGACCGGAGTTTCGTAACAAATATACGTGGTTCTCCTAAAGATTTAAGTAGGCTGTCTACGTTCGAGCTAAATTATATAAAAAAATGATTATATAGTCTAATTCGAACTTGGTATGAATTCAATTAAATTCGATATTTTTATCACAGATGTATATGCAGTGTGTACAAATCTGAAGATCGAATAAGAGCACCATGCATACTCATTTGAAATTAATGTTTTCGGTGTATACTACATGTAGGCGATAAATTTGTACGATAAATTCCCTGCAGGAATGTGATATAAATTTTCAGATTTCGTAATATCGAAAAACGGGGCGCGTTTTGGAAAAATCGTGCATGTGTCAAAAGGCGCGGTTCTCTCATGCATGCGTTGGAAAATACAGTATCTTAAATTCTACGATATGATCTCCGTGATCATATTTAGGTAATTTTTAATTAAAATTCTCGAAGATTTAATGAAGATTTATTATTATTGTTATTATCATCCATTCAGTCGTGGCCTATACACTGGAAGACTTACGCCGTATATCAAGCAATTTCCACATAGGTTTATAACATCGCTTTATCCCAACCTTTCCCCATTTACCCGGGTGTTGGGACCGGCAACAATATTAGCGAAACGCTTGACCGTATGCCGGCGAAGTTTTCCGCATAATTAAAATGATTTTAGATTTACTAAAGTTAAATTCGAGCCGCGTTTTAAGCTAGCAGCAGCGGATGGCGTCTGGGGGTGACCATAGCAACAGCCGAGGGGCGCTTTCCGATTGGTCGTTGCACGCACGCGTAGCTAGTGCACGCGCGATGAGCTTTCCTCGGAGCGAATTGATCGAGGTGCGTGCGGCGCGTGACGTCATCCTCGACGCCCATTGGTCGAACCTCGGACGGACAGCCAATCGGACGGCGCCCTCTTGAGTCTGTAGTGTGCCCGCGGCGCTCGAAAGTAACAGGTGTTGCACCCCCCCTAGCGTGGCTGCTCGATATTTCTAATGTGTACCTTTCGACAAAAATATTCGGGTTGACGCAATTTAACGCTCGAGTGCGCGCACGACTCTTTATGCTAATGAAACGAATTCGTTTATTGAGTTGCGTCGACGTATTTTCGACAATTTTACAGACTTAAATCGAGTGGAACCTCGTTAAGACGAATTCTGAGGGACGTGGAAAGGTGTGCGTTTAAACCGTATAGTTCGTACGTTGAAGTTGGGAGAAAAAAATGACTTTAAAGTACATAGGCTATAAGATATAAATGCGTGAATCAATAAATTCAAAATGTGTATACAGTGTGAGTCGGGTAACACGGACCAATAGCTCTACTGCAGGGTTCTCCCAGACCTGGAAAACCTGGAAAAGTCAGGGAAATTCAATGCGATCATGGCGATCCAAAATTAATACTTCTACACGGTTAGCTCAGGGCCCATTTTCCGAGTTGATTTTTGCAAAAAACTTTCACATTTTCGGAGTACAGATTTGCAAAATTTTCCACGTTTTCCATGTACAGATTTACACAATTTTCCACGTTTTCCCAAAACCCGAAATCCGGTACTGGCCCCTCGATGTCGGCCACTTTGCAGTGTATGGTTGCTTGTCTGTAAAGTGCCATTTGCGGACGTGCTTAAATTAGGGGTGTGGTTATTTTTTGGTCGGGAAAACTAACGACGTTCACGTAACGTTGACCATAAAATGTTAACGAGAGAATAGCGCCTCTAGGAATATCAAATACTACGTATTTGGGCATAGTTGCACCATTTATCCTTTTCCAAACCCAGCCGATTTGAACGAATATAGGCAATACCGTGACGGAACAGCTATAGATACAGTATAAGAATAGTCTGGTTCATGACCTCGGATTTAATTAATTCTGGTGTTTGCCGCATTTAACTAGTCATATTAGTGTTTTAAAACTGAAATAATGTCACAGTTCACCGCAGCACATCCCCTGGAAATGGCACTTTACAGAATAGCAACCAAACACTGCATGATGGCCGACATCGAGGGGCCAATAGAGCTATTGGTCCGTGTTACCCGACTCGCGCTGTAAATAACACTGCAATGGTCCATACGTAAAATAATCCGTCATTCGGTCCTTCAAAGTTGGTATAAAAGGTGGCGAGAGGAAAAAAATTACTCCCCAACCGAAGTTGACAATTATTCGCATCGAAATTGTTAGAAAATGTAAAGGCCGTCGCATGAGGAAAGTTATATCGGGCAATAAATTGCGGGAAATTGCATATAGAAAAGTTATTTCTACCTAAACAATTTCATGTTGTTGAACACATGGAGCGATATAATTTCGGAATATATCCCTGCAATTTGACAGCACAGTTTCAAAGGGAAATGGGGATAAGATATAACTTGACAGTATCAGGGTGGCCACAGGTCAGGGAAGTCAGGGAAATTTGTGAGTGGTCAATGAAATTTTCCCAAATAAAAGCAAAATGCTATCCCTGCACTCAGTCTGCTAGCAGCTCAATCCCCAATCTTCTTCAATCCATCCTATAGAATTCTCCAGCTATACTTGTAACAAAATCTAGTGTTTTGCCAAGTTTCTCATTGCAATTGCTCTTCAATTCAGAATAAGATCATTTTCATTACTGAAAACATATTTGCGAAGGAAATATTTCCCCAACACGCGGGGAAATATCGAGCAGGAAATACTGTATATCTGGAAACACGTTTCGGGATATAAATGTCCTCGCGTGTGTGAGGACCTTAAAAATGTGTGCAAACGCGAGTTGCATGACTATAATACAGATGCATATTTTGAGCATGCACTCCTGGAAGATCAGTTTTGCGACACGATTGCTTAATTGCTTATAATGTATATAAAGTATATGTGGACAAATCCCAATGCATGTTCTCATGGTTCATTGTGTGTATATACAAACCGTGTTTAGTGCATGCCCATAATTTGTTAAATATTTTAAAAAATTACCTTTTATAGGTTAAGGTGTAAAAAAATAAATGTCGTGTTAAAGCTTAAGTACTATCCCCGGGATACATCCGGTATGCAAATATTCCTAAATCCGAAACACATGGTCCCGAGCATGCACGGATAAGGGAACCACTCATGTTCATCTGGGGATTTTCGTATATTTTTTAAGAAATACAAAACAACGAAACAAAACTTCATTTGGAATAATATCAAACAATTAACATAGGCAAATTATAAATAGATCTTGCGGGCTTTATTCCATTTTCATATCCGCTTTCATTTTCACACATCCGTGATGAATGACCATAAAATCCCATAAAAAATATAAAATTATTTGTATCGTTCCTTGAAATTAAGCAGTATACTGTAAATGTATATATACTGTACAGTATATATACGTATAAAAACTTCATATGCTTTTCTATCCGTTCAGACAAACACACATATTGAATGTCAAAGAATATACAGTGTACAGTATATTAAATGTTCACATTACATGTATGCATAATCGCGGGACATGTCTTTCGGACATTTCTCATTTCCTTAAAATATTGATAAACATGTCCACATTCCAACACGTGCTTCGAACATGGATCCATTTCCCATATGCACTTGTACATGTGTATACTAAACGATATACAGTACCTGCATGATAATGCAAAACCGTGCATATTTATTTCCTGAAATATGCGCATGCGCAATAATGTATTTGTTTATATCTGAACCGATATAGGTACGTACTCTCGCGCTTACTTGTTAATATCTTTCGTGAGATATCCATTATGCTTTTACACGTTTTTAAGGAATATGTGTGTGCAACTGCATGCAAAACTTAATGGAAACAATAATATATAGTCATCAAACTATATAAATTTTTATAATAAACTATATAAACTATATAAATTTCCGTATATAATTGTTCATGTTTGTTTAAACTGAAAAAGTATCATGTTCATCTGGGGATTTTCGTATATTTTTTAAGAAATACAAAACAACGAAACAAAACTTCATTTGGTTGAAGTGGCGCGTATACAGCGCGAATGTTCCCCTTAAGCTTAAAGACCTGTTAAATTTCGTGTTGAAACGCTTCGATGTTCTAACCTTGGCCTTATAGCAAATTATATTTTTTTTATGTCAGGCATCAATGGGGTTGCCTGCATGGCGCGCGGATAAAAAATAATATATAATATATATAAAAAAATGGAGACGGAAAGACAAGTCGCGAGACTTTGGCATTTCTTCCTTATAAATATAATACTTGCCTGGGCACGACCTCTTCTTCTTCTTTTTAATTCTTATAAAAAAGTCGTTTGTACTTTTATTTGAAAGATTGAGTGAAGGAAGGGGAGAAGAAGAGAGGAGAGGGAAAAGGACGTCGTTCGACCGAAAATATTTCTAATATAAAAAATAAGAAATGCTTCTTACGATGTGCCTCGCCATATTATACATGCGGGAACGTTAATAACACGTTTACTTTTTGACTTTTGTCGCCAATTTTAAGCCTACTTGAATAGCCTTTCTTTATATACAGTACTCGACGAAGAAAAGCAATTCAACTTTGGAGAGAATTGAGAAGAACCGTGCATATGCATTTGGTTGCATGAGAAGTCATTTTTAATATTGTACGGTCGAAACTCGTTAAAATGAACTCGAAGGGACGTCAAAAGTTGTTCGTTAAAACCATATGTATAGTTCGTATGAAATCGGAAGTCAGACGAAACGTATGATTTCAACGATAAGAACAGCATGTTAAAAATTGAAAATATATACTCGCGCGGTAAAGTTGTATTACACAATTTCTCGAAGCATTTAGCCTATATACTGACATTTTTGTTATCCGAGTTTGTTGTGAACGAAGAAATTAACATTATTCGATGAAAATTGGGGATTGAAAATTACAGTAAAACCTGTTAAGAGTGATGATCACCAAAAAAAAATGGTTTGTTGGTCACATGTACACAGGTGGTCACTATACAAAGAATGCCTAAGCTAAATTAATGTACTGTACATGTAGCATTATACATGCAGTATATTTATTTCTTTATTATACAATTTTTTTTTTCTGAAGAAAAAATTATCAAATTTTCCTTGTTTTAATTGTATTTTTTTGCTTCTTATGATCATGTTTTCAGTGATTTTTTTCGATCTGCATAACATGATTGGCTGAATTATGGTACATTAAGATATATATATTGACAATGTAAAAATTGCAAAAAAGACAACGCACACACTGGTAACTGTACACAATAGATGTTCACTATACAGAGAATTTTTATGAAGGAAATATATATACACTAAAAAGTGGTCAACATAAACAGGTGGTCACTTTTCCAGGTTTTACTGTAGTATACTCTTCAATTAATCTTATTTCGCGAGTTCGTCGTACATGTACTGAGGTTCTACTGTATTCTATGTGAAACAAAAAAAAATGTTCCCAATATATCTTTGCAGCATTGAAAACACAAAATTAAATTAAATAGCTTTTTGGCCTGTATACACCTCAAAAAATTGCTAGAAGCTAATAACTTCAGAAGTTTGCGAATACAAATATATTATTATACTGTACATGCGCAATCGAACCTCATTAAGAATTAATCGCTTAATACAAATAATAGATAATTTTCAACACTCCATTTATATATAGCAGTTCAGATTAATGCCGAATAATGTTAATTTCATAGTTTAAAAGAGTTAACTGGGATAATACAAATTTTCAGCTATATATACGACGAACGAATTTTCGAGATTCCAAGCATGCATTTTTAAGAAAATGTCGCGAAAGAAACAAAATCAATCTTTGATAATAATTAATTTATAGATAAATTATATGTATGTATATCGTTGGAGAAATTGTGTGATAAAAGTTTGTAGCATATAAATACATTTTCCCCGTGCTCATCTAAAAGATATAGATTGGAACATATATACAGTAGGCCTATATACAATTATAAGCATTGCATTTTAAGATAAGTTTTCCGTGAAAGATTTCTCGACATGCTTTAAAGTGTTCGAATCTATTTTCAGCTGTATTTTCGAAATGCATTGCTTTTCAATTTGTGTTAATTTTTTATTGTTAATAATTTTTTTTTCTGACATCTGATAAGTCGAACAAATTTTGACGTCCCTTGGAGTTCGTCTTAACGAGATTCGAGTGTGCACTGCATGTTTCACGAAAAATTACGCTTTTGTTCGTCGAAAGTTAACTTTTTTTTAATTAACAAAAAGTGCAGGATACCCCCAGACCTGGAAAACCTGGAGAAGTCATAGGGAAGAATGACTTATCTTTAAAAAGTCGGGGAAATTAAACGCAGTCATGTTGTTGCATTCCAAAATTAATGCTTTTACATGGTTAGCTCTGAGTAAAAATTGGCAAAATTTCCCACGTTTTTCGGAGTACAAATTTTGCAAAATTGTCCGCGTTTTCCAGGTACAAATCGGCAAAATTCTCCACGCTTTCCTAGGACAAAATTGAAAAATTTCCCATGCATGATTTCCGAATGCAAAATGGAAAATTTTTCCATTTGTCCCAAATTGTGATTAGTAGATTTTTAAAAATGTGTACATTTTTGATATTGTCATTGGTCAAGGATTTTTTTTTTAAAAAAAAGCCTGGAAAAGTGGGGGAACTCTGGTTATATAAAACTGTTTTACATATACTCGCACGCGGTATAAAAATCAGTAAAATTAAAACGATGATTTCAACATGCATGCATGCATTGCGTGAACGTGCACATGCATGCAATGTTAAAAGATGGTTCAACTCTTTATTTTGCTCACACCTGTATACAACCAATTTATCTTCATTTTATAAACGTGTTGCCTTATATACAGTTATCATATATCGACACAATTACTTTATTGAGCAATTTAATACTGTACTGAAATAAATTATGGGTTCTCAATTTAAAATGGATGATTCAACCGTGCAGTTATTAATTAAAAATATCGAATATAGTGTGAACACGTTCACCCTCGAGCTTAACTTTTAGTTCATGATTTCAATTATTAACTGAAAATTAAGAAATTTGCGCATGTTTTAATATCCGATTATCGCTAAAAAGGTAACCTTTAACGAAGTAAGGGGCCGATTCAATGGCCATGTTGTCCTCACCTAATTCCATCCACCTCGTGATGTTGCGATTAATCCGCAATTTTTTCTCCAACTTGTTTATATATATATATAGGATGCGCTAAAAATATAATTATTCATTTATTTCTAAAACGCATATAATTACAAATATTAATATTTTATAATAAAGCTCGATCGCAATCGTGGCCGACACTCGTACATATAGACTTCTTATTTATTTAAAGATGAAATTCGAGCTGTATACATTACTCAATTATATTTATATTTTCTAAAAATTGTTAAAATATATGTGCACATGTGAGCGTTAATTGCAACTTTATGAGACAGTATATACATATATATATATATATACAGTAGGTGATATATATAGGAATTAACACTCGACATAAAGGCCAAATTGCGCTTTATCTTAATTCTATAGGTGTGTATCACACCGGTCGTTTTCATGGAAGTATAACTGCATGCAGCGCGAGTCTTAATTATATGTTTAATAATTTTCACGAAATTGAATTGTGTCCATGTGGATCAAAACTGGTCTCGAAAAGATTTCGGTGAATATTCGCAATATGATATTCTGCACGTTATTTATTCGGCAGTTATAACTCAATGGAGCTATACGCGAACAATTAACGGCAATATTATAATTTATTCTATTACTTTTTAGAAGTTTATAAAAAATTTAAATCCGAAGTCCTGCATGCCCGGAATGGGTCATTAAAGATAATTAAACTATATACTCTCTCTTTCTCGCGAATACTCACTTAAATGAGCTATAGACGCGTTCAAATTTTTTATATTTTATAACTCAAGAAACTTGATATCGAAACCACTTTTTTTTGTTTTCTGTTAAATATATACCGCTATATATAGTGAAAAACAGACGTGTTAATTTTCCTGAATCTAAGTAAATTAAAGGGGATTTTTTTGTTTGTTTGTTTTGTATTTTGGATTGCGCGAACGCACGCAAATTGCTAAACTTAAAAAACGGACAAATTTAAGCGAATAAGATGTTGCGATGTGTACATATATCTTTCTTTAATCGTTCAATTAATAACATTCAGCGGCGATTTATATTTAATTTGCGCGCATTAATTCCCGAAGTTAGTTTTTAATTTTATTGAGATCCGTATACTATATATTAACGCGTGCATGCATGATCCAGTGATCGCTATAACGCAAATTAAATTTGAAAATCATCGAAATATTTTATCGAGCGTGAACTCGTGCATGCATTTGCGTAATAAAAGGTTATATCGCTTATAGCAGATTAGCTGCTCGTATTAATAACATTTACAACGTTTTAAATTTTGTATACGTACATAATTTATAAAAATTAAATTAAGAAAATTTAAAAAAAAAAGTGTTAGAGCTATAGCGGCTTAAATGATGTTTTTCTATTAGAAAAAATAATTGAAAATGTCTTAATTCATTCGTTATAGTTCAACGTCTTAATTTCGTGTGTTTTTTACTGCATGATAGAAATTTGTTTCGGACCTATATACAGTACATGTACATCATGCAGTTTAATGTCCCACCTTATCATCAGGTGCGTGCGTGCAAAAAGTGTCCCGAATTGGAGCGGGCTTCGTTAAATATGCAATATACTCACAGTTGTGCGATCGCGCGTAAACAAACAGAAAACAACGTAAAAGATATATATCATGCACTGTCCGCAAACGCGCATTATCGAGCTCGTATACATATATCGACGATCTTAATCCGTGATAGATTATCGGCGTGAAGGCTTAGTAAATCCACAGCATTTAGAAGGCCATCGACGAGGTACCGCATTTCAAACATTTGAATATCGGCGAAAAATCCAACGGTTATAATAATCTTTCGGATAGACGACGTCGAAGATGCGTGCCTTGCGTGAGTGAGTGCGGGGCGATGTCCCCGCGACGTATATATATATATTTAGCGGAAAATTTCCCGTTTTTTTAACGCGATTAATCCGTCCATCGTCGCAGCAGGTGTTGCTCGTACGAGCGTCGAAGAGCGAATGAGCGGAGGATTGACTTTCATTCGCCATCCGGCTGACTCGGAATTCGTGCTCAAAGGGGTCGAGCGACCAAATTCAAGATGGCGGCGTTTGAATGGCGCCGGGCGGCCGTGCGATTCGAAAGGACGATGTCACGTGCGATTCGAACGTTCCCAGAATCCCTCGCGCCGCGCGTTCTATTCTTTTTTTCTTTTTCTTCTATACTTGCCCTCCCCGCGTTCCCGCAATAAACTCTTCCGAGCCTGGCAGCGAGATGGAAAGATGCAGCGAGGCGAAAATTAAAAAAAAAAAGTAAACGGGGAGAGTGAGAAAAAAAAAAAAAAGACGACGAAACGGCGTGGATTAAATTTCGGCGCTTAGCCAATCGTCGACGGAGAAAGTGAACGTTCGGTCGTTTTCTGTCGTTTCGCTCATCAACATAATTTATAACGCCAGCCATCATTGGTACGTTTGAGCGGGAAGCAGCATCGATAATCTTGTCGGGAATGGCAGCGGAGTCGCCATCATGAAGTCTTATTATTATTGTCGGCCGGCTATAATGGAGCTAGGATGGATGGTGGAGCGTCCTCGTGCTCGGGGAGGAATGAAAATCGCGCCATTTTTATCTTATTAGTAGTCGCTCGCTCGTTTTAAAACAAGCCGGTGCTTCTTCTTCTTATCGTATATATTTGGAATCCGCGTACGACTCGGAATAAGAACGTTCGAAAATCCCAACCACGTAATATATATTTCACCGGCTGCTGTTCTTTTTCCATTTTTCCCTTCATCCCTCTCTCCCCCGGAATCGTTTTAACGTTCGTTCGTCTATCTCTGCAGAAATGCATCTTTTCTCGCGCGTTTTAGAAGAGGAATCCTCCGTAATTCAACGTAAGTCGTCCGCTATATATATATATATATATCGTTTTTATTACCGTATACCGTGCACGCATGCTGCCCCGTAACGCGTTTTGGCGGCACCCCGCGTTCTGTTTTTTTTCTTTCTTTCTTGGGGGGATAAAAAGGGCGGGTGTGGATCTATATGGAGGTTTGATTTTTATTTTCGCCTATATTTCTTAAGTCTGACGCCGCGCGGCGTTTTTTTTTACCCCTTCTCAAGCCTGTATAAGATCGAAGTCGATGTGAAAACGACGATTTTCGGCCGTTAATTTTTGAAAAGATAAAAATGGCGGCTGCCTGGTTAGGGGGGTGGGAGTGGGGGTGATT
>JAQGAO010004822.1:0-14485 GCA_034697705.1 Ommatoiulus sabulosus
TTGGATTTTAGTCAGGGAAAAGTCATGGAAAAGTCAGGGAAATTGAAAATGAAAATTGTGTGGCCACCCTGATTTTGCATTATTCTTTTATTTAATTATTTATTTAGAAATAAACGAGAAAATTCACACAATTTAATTTTGATTTGCAGCGACAAAACAGCATCAAAATATTTACCTTTCGGATAAAAAATCTATTCATGGGTATTAAAGTGATAGTATCTAATGGGGCATTCTCTTAGTTTTTAGAATGATGCTCCTTTAATATTAGCGCCACAATTCTCAGATTCATGAAAGCTAGATTAATCCAATACATATGAAGATGCATGAAAAGTGGGCTAATTTTCACATTTACGTGTACGTGCCGTAAATATGTAGAGAACAGTTTAAATCTTGAAGCAAACGAGCTCGAGCTTCATTTAACTATTTGCCTAACATTAATGTGTTACATTAAAATATACAGGGGTATGGACGAACATGTCATCTTTGATGTCGGTTAGCACGGGTCTGGTAACATCGAATGGCTTCATTTGATCAAAAATTTGATCAAAACGACATTTCAACATCTAAAAACATGAAGAATATGGTGCGCAACTACTAAATTCTCCTGAAAATCAACTCGGAAGAATTTACAACTTGGCACCAAAAACGTAACTATATCGTTTCGATTTTCAGACTGAGGTTTCGTCACTTGAAACACTAGAGACTCAAAATTGCACATCGAAATTAGATAAAAAAGACATTTCTACATCTAAAAACATGAAGAATTTGCTGCGTAAGTAGGCCTATACTAAATTCTCCTGAAAATCAACTCTGAAGAATTTACGACTTCGTCTCGAATTTGAGAAAGAATTTTCGACACTTAATTGAAACACAAGAATTGTTCATTATAATTCGATTAAAATTTAACGACATTTCTACATCTAAAAACATGAAGCATATGGTGCACAAGTACAGTATATTATTTACACGTACTTTATTTCTGTCTTTAAAATTGAAAAATTGAGAAAACATCCGATTTCTCATAATTTTTAGCCAATAAAACATGACTTTTTGAACATGTCTAAAATTTTCAGAAATATGGCAACAAATTGTCTCGTGTGTGGCTGCATTGAAGTTATTTTTATCAGGAATGTCTTTCTAATTTACATTGGTTTATTTGGTTAACAGTTAATTTCGATAATTATTCCTACAGGTACAGTATATTCAACCAGATAATCATTACGTGAATTTTTTCCTAACTATTTATTGCATTTTTCCAAATTACAGTTAAGGCTGAACAGATTTTGAAATTTTTCATTGACGTTTTTGAATAAAAATAAGTAAATATCGAAGTGATTTTGAATAATCTATTTTCACATTTATTTTTCTAGGAATAATAATAATAATGATACTGCAATAATAATACTAATAAATCATTATCCATACACCTCATAGGTCGCGCCCCTCTCACCATCCTTAAAAATTGAATTTAATTTGGACCTGTCCAGCGAGGCTACGATAACAAATACTGTACGAGGCGAGAATGCTAACCACTCAACCACAGTGAAAATTTATTGGGCGCATATTGTTTCTCAATAAACCCAAATTAACTTTCATATTTTGAATTTATCAATGTATTTAATAAAATATAACAAAACCAGTCTGCGCAGTGCATTTCTCTATTGTGCCTAACACAATACATACTGTATGGGGAAAAATAAAGTTAATATTCATCGATGTTTTCATATTTCATGCACATTATTAATAAAGGTACGAATCCAAAATATAATGCGAGACATTTATTTTCTCCCAGTCATTTTTTACAAATAAAATTTAACAAACACTTCATGTTTTAATTATAAAAACATATACAATTGTCTACATGTAGCTTCCCTCGCTTAATAATTTAAAAACAACTGGTATTTAATCATTTTTCAGGTACAGCGACCTTCTGCATCATACATGTATCTACGACCATTAGTTTGCGTTTTCTATTACGAAATACTATATCCTATTGTAAAGGAAACGAACCGGAAATTTTAAATTGTAAACAATCTTCATTAAAATGTTGCCTGTTATTATAAAATTGTATACTTAAATATGATACATATAGCAATTTCAAGAGCAACGCCATATGCAGTATAAATAAAACGTGTATAAATAAATAATGCATATACATAAAATGTACTGTATATAAAAGGGAAAGTCAATGTTTTCAATTCATGTAATGTATTTTTTGGCAATATAACAAAATACTTGTAATATGGCATGGGGAGAATCTTTACTGGTAAGGTTTATTAATACTGTTTAAGAAGTTGCTTTCGTAGTTAGCATTGCAGATATACGTTTATAACGTACGTTGTTTTATTTTAGGATTGGTTGGTTAAGTTGATGTCACAAATATTTTCTCCCCGGGTTTTCTGAATATAATTGCGTGCAATGAATCAAACAGGTCATTGTGAAGAGTATTTTTGAAACCTGGTCTAGACATATACCGTATGTACAGTATACATGTATGTAGATTTTTTTTTCAATAACCAACTTCAGCATACAGGGATGTTGTCGACTTTTTGACGTCACTTTTCTAGGACACCATTACCATAGTTTCGCTGAAGAATACTCAAAATTACTGCAAACGCCTGCTGTTAGCCCGTGTTAATGTTGCATGTTTTCAAGCATTACATAACGGGGTTCATAAGGCGTAAAGAAGTCTTCAATGTTGTGAAAATTTAATAACTTTAATAATTTTTATTAAGTTATTTATTTTTAATAAGTTTTATTAACTTTAATAATTCTTTGCTAGCTATACTCATCGAATGAGTATTTATTTATGAGCTTTATTCATTTTTCCTTTTCCATAACAAAATATTTAATCCCGTTTGGATATACAATTTAGCACCAAGGGGCTTCCTGATATTTCTTCTGAAGATTTTGGACTCACGAGCACAAATTCCCCAATAAGCCGCGTCCTGGAAATGCTACGAACCACCAACGTTTGCAAATTTCCTCGGGTAATTTCCCAATTCATCATGGCGTCAACGCAGCACGTTTCGAGGTCCGGTTGTTCCCCTCGCTGCCACCAAAAAGCCTCCTCCTTGTCTTCCAAGTTCAAAAAATGTGCGTGTTGTGGAGGAGTCCACGTCATTAGGCGGAGCCCTCGAGTGCAGCGGGAGGAGCCAGCGCGACTGACAAAACGAGAGCTACCAAATAAATGAAAGGAGAAAGTCAATTCGAAAACATCATCTGGATTGATTTGTGCTCAGGTGCTAACGATGATTGAGGCCAATCGCTATTATGGTGGCCAAGTAGCACCTGTGTAACGGAAAAGAAAGGAGCACCTCGGCCACTTGATTCGCGCGGTGTCCGGAAGCGCGTATTCAAAGTGGTGGGATCGACGCCGAGCTAGCAGCGTTCAACTTTGCAAAAAGCAACAGGTGGAGCCTTTACTGGATATATAGTTGTAGAAACTGCGAAACTTTAGTTTCTCAATCGATTTCGCCCAGCATGCGTTCGCTGCGACGCACGTACGAGCGACGGATCATGCGACACCACTCTTGAAATTGACGAGGGCCACTGGTCGATATTGGCCCGTCCGAGATGAGGGGCAGTACTGGTTCCAACCTCAGGAGACCCCAAATGACTGCATTTTTTTCTTTCGGTTCCTGAATATACCACTAGCAACGAGCTCGGTAAGTAAGTCTTTCTGAACTTGTACTGTACGTGGGAGCTAGGCCAACTTTATTAACCGTTTACGTTACACGCTGGCATATTCCAGTAAATAAATCCCAGGCCAGGTGTGGTTGAACAACCTTCGTGCATTAATTAGTACGCTACTGAGTTGCAGGATCTCTCGTCTGTCCTCGGGCTAACGTGCGTAGAATCGAAGCTTTGGGAAGGATTAAGGAGCATTTGCTCACAATGGAATGTTATAAATGTGCTCGATTTGTTTCGTTTATTGAAAATATTAACTTTGAGGGCATTTGAGTCGTGTCGAGCATTTTCATGCCAGTACCAAAATAAACATAAAATGTACGCTATACAGTAAAACCTGGAAAAGTGACCACCTTTGAATGGACTTGGTGATCACCTATTTATGTTGACCACTTTTTAGTGTGTTGTTTTTTCTAGTGTACATTAATTTCCTGCATAAAAATTCTCTGTATGGTGACCAGTGACCACCTGTCTATTGTGTACAGTGACCAGCGTGTGTTGTCTTTTTTTAAATTTTTACATTGTCAATGTACCTTATAAAGTGACCTGTTAACAGATGAGTCACATTACATCTTTCTTTAACCCATGGACATGATGATTCTGTACTTTTTTTGGTTGTGTTTTTTTTTACTACATTTATTACAGTCTACATATACAAGTACTGTGTACATGTTCGTTATTTTAATGTAATGCACGCATTCTTTGTATAGTGACCACCTGTGTACAGTGACCAACATAGCGTGTTTTTTTTGGTGGTCACTCTTAACAGGTTTTACTGTAGTTCCAAAATGAACGATCGGAGCTGCAAAGTGTTTAAGGCCAATGAATTGAGGTTTATTAGATTAAATTTGGGATGTCGAATCAAAAATATTATTCTGAAGGGTAAAACTTGCGCTTTTGTGCAGATGCTTCAGCTCAGAATTTACTGTATAAGAAAGTATACATGTACATGTTTAGTTGGAAAAAAAATACTTCAACAGTCCACGCATATAAAGACACTTACGAGGTTTTAATCACGTAGCCTGTTATTAATTTATTAAATGTCCATTTTTTAGCACATGGTGCGTCACGTTCACGGTGAATTGCATCTAGCGTGAGGTTTTAATTGGGCATTTTTTAACGTCAAGCTGAACACAAAATTTGAATACAATACTTTCTTTATCATTAGACAAAAGTGGAGGTTAAATTCCTGCAGAAGACTTGCACGAAAACGTCATTTGTGAACTCTTTTCACCAGGCTTTTGATTGGGGAAAATAGACCAGCTTAACGTTAATTTATAGAGCCTGTCTGGAAGGAGTGAAGGCAAAATACCAACAATGGTATTCTAGAACTATTACATGTATTGGTAAACTGAAATAAAAAATTAAACACTTTGCCTAATTCATTACCAATTTCATTGTTCAGCTTCAATGACTTTTTATTGACTGCATTTGTTACGAGGCATTCTATTAAAAGGCAGTCTAATAAAAATTAAAACATTTTTTTTTCAGTCTAAAAATAAACTCCACCCATTTCTTTATGCAGCCTTATGTTTTCCTTATTAGTTTTTTGACGGATGTGATGTCTCATAGACGCCATCCGAACAGGATCTGTTTTTGGTTCATAGACCAGTTGAGAACTTTAGAGTGTAAAATAACACTTAATTGCGCCTTTTGTGTGGAGGCAGCCATGTTAATTACCAACATGGTAGACATTATCAATGCTACTGCAGTTGTTTTAATCAATCGAGTTTAAGCACATTCTTAACTTTGGATTTTGAATTCTTTCCCTATTTATTTTTTTAACGAGCAAATTAAAAATGTTTTCAGGGGGCTGTAAAGTCATTTTTAAAATATAACTATCATTTTCCATTGCTGATATTGGTTTTAGAATGCTAATTTGTCATACATAATAATATTTTATTATTTTAATTAAGATGGACAAAGGGAAGAACTTCTCTTCAACTGCCAAACCGAAGACCAATGTTAAGTCATTCAGTACATGTAAGAAAAGAAACTTACGTGATGCCCAATCTGCTGAACATTTCAAGATTATGGAAATGCAAGATGGAGCCACAGGTTCACATGAAGAAAAATGTGATGAGCTTCAGGAGGAAGTGTTTGAACCTTGGGATACTTGTCAAGTTCAAGGGATTGCGACTAGTATCCCCAAAGACGTTCCAGTATATTCGAGTGGCGTTTGTATTGGGAGAGGATCATCTTGCTGTTCAACAGCTCGCTCTTCAAAATCTTCCGAATCTAGGAAACCTCATTATTACAGCCAGTGCTATTTCACCCCACGAGCTTTTACTCCCTTAGAAAGCTCAGCTAAAATTAAAAGTACCTCGACCACCGACCCAAAGTGTCGCTTCAAATCCACACTTTACCAAGAATTCACACAAATAGAAAGATGCAGCAGACAGGATGCAAGTTACAGTTTTGGATGCTTACCAAAATATCCTGTAGCGGCCAAGGAAACCCCGTCAGGGACATCGCCGCCAGACTGGGCCACAAAAGGAAGTGTAACTGCACTGAAAAGAAGCAGCCTGACCGTTCCTCAGCCACTGCCGTCCTCCTTGCATTTGCCGAGATCCGCTTCTTTGACTAGTTTAAAAATCAATACTCCCGAAAAAGTGGATTGCAGGGACCGTGCCGTTTCCGTGCCTTCCTCTCCGGACTCGTTTTACTGTGATAGCATGTACAGCAGTTACGGCACCGTTAGCGTTGATCTCAATTGCGTTTCCTTGATGAGATCGTTGTCTTGCAGCGCTCTCAATAGCCTAATGCCGCAGCAGTCATCGGCTTCCATTTCCACAACGAGCCGTCGACGGTCCAACAGCTCAGATTCTGCAGTTGTTCTTCCTAGTGAGGAAGATCGATCCCCTTTTCTCAAGGCTTGCAAACTTTTCGTCGACCTTAAGCAACATTTTCAGCCTGATCCATCAAATTTTTCCTTAGATTCTCCTCTACAAAATCCAGCCCAGGACAGGCGTCCTTCTTCGCTCTTTGACGACCAGTGTTCACTTCCATGTCTGAACACTCCATCCGTTATAGTGAGTGATCATAGTAATCAGGATAGCATTTCATTGGTGCCTTCTGCCGAGGATTTCCCGAGCCTGGATTATCCCAGCTTGGACTTTCCCAGCCTGGAAGACTCTTTATGCGGAGATATGTGTTGGCATTCAACCCGGAAGTTCTCCGATTGCAGTACGTGTTCCTTAGCATCCAGCCTTTCAGTAGAAGACGAAGAATTGGACGAACCTCAACGGCCTTGTTTCGAGGAGATCAAATCCCAGGTAAGCGATGATGTTTTGTTTCTTAAACATTTGCAAGTTTTTACTGTGAAATTTAGAGAATGATGATGTGTTTGGATACAAGATATGATGAAAGGTTTTTAAGCCGTTGATCTCTTAAGAGGTGAACTAGAAAAACAGGGGGCTTTAAAATGTGTTTGTGGTGTATTGTACGGATTTGTGCATTAAATACGAGATTGTTTTTTTACGATCATTCCTACATAATATACCGAGTTGTAGAATGTTTGAGTGATGGCTGTTTATACATCGACAGATTGCTCATACAGTGATTATTTCAATTGATTGATTTGGCCCGTATTTGATAAACTTTGCTATAATAAACCTGAGTACATGTAGTTTGTACTAGCATGACGGCTTTGAATGGACATACGTCATTTATATTGGATAAACTGACATTTAATGAAATTTGACTCTTTAAATGCATCCTTGGACCTTGACAACTTGTTGTGGTAATCGTCATACCAAGCTGTTGTGAACAACCTACAATGGATCATTTCAACTCGCTATGCATATCCATTAATTAATCCTTGAAAGATAATGTAAAACTAAGAAAATTTGCAGATTCATTCTGGAAGGTTTCCAAGAGGTACTTTACTAGTGAACAAAAGATGCATTTAATAGTAGGCTACGTGTTTGGATGCGATGGGCACGACAGTATACTTTGTTATATCATAAGTTATATTTTTTTCTATATACCAAGACTGATTTTTTTCTCAGTTTGCCTTTGGAGATTTTTTTTTTGCATTACGTTTGGAGTAGAAGAACATTAATTAATTGATTATTAAAAAGAAACTAATTGATCTATGCCAGGCAAATTCGTGAGGCGGTTTTTTAATTAGATATATTTTTTTCCCCTCAGAAATTGTTCTTGAAGAAATTAAGATGAATCAACAAACAGGGTTAGGAACGTTTCTCCTTTGAAATGAAAAGCATCCAGTAAAATGTGATCATCGTATTTAGTGTTTTTTTTTGTTTTTTTTACAAAATAATAGAGGCAAGAATTGACGTAAAAACTAAAAGATGGTCGCATTTCACTACATTATACATTCATTGTTAGCAATCGTTAGAATTTAAGTGCAAAGAAATACATCATTTACTCCACGGAAATATCTCAAGTAGTGTCAGGCCAATTATACGTCATGAAAACTCTTGTCACGACGTACATTAACTTATACGGTAGGGGCCTACATGTAGATGGTTATAAATGAAACAAAAAGTGCTTTTACGAGAGGAAATGAAGTGCTATAATACTTAAAAATAAGTCAACCGTTGACAAATTTGTTTGCAAAAGTTTGTAACAACTCAGTAAATTACATTGTTACATCCAGTATACCTGTAATTTCTGTAAACATTTTTCACTAGAAAAATCAAGGGTTTAGAATTCATGCACGTGAACTGTACAAGTAGGTGTGGAACTAACTAAGAGGTACTGTAGTATGTGATGAGACGACAAACTAAACGGGATACATTTTAACCTCTAGTAAAAAGGCTCCTTTTGTTGATAGCTTGACCTGACCTCAAAAAGGCGAGGTGCGCGCTGTTCAACTTCCTTCCTAAGATAAAACTAATATCAGTTTTGAAGAAAGTTCACTTCAACGTGCATTCTCATGACCGACTGTACTAGAACTAGAGAACTAGCCTTATCCCCAAAATAGTTCATGTATACATGCATTATTATAATAGTTCTTTTACAGGTGCGTTTATTGGCATCTCTAAAATTTATCGCCTTGAAAAGATCTAAACAACCGCAATGTGGGCACATACATGTACAGTACATGTACATGTATTATTAAGGCACGCGTGAACAACAAGCGCATGTGTTATAGCGCGATAACATACATGTATATTTGCTCGACTAATAAATTTGATGTTTCATTAACATCGGAGTAAACATGCAATTTTTTGCATGAAAGATATCTTCTATAAGTACATTTCATTATATCTATTTTTAATCTTCAAAATGACACCTTTAAAGCGCGAGTGGAATTTTAAAAAGTCGCGCATTGGTCCGCCAACAAGTTCTGGCATTTTCACCAGTTTATGACTGCCTACGTACATGTACTAGTACTAGTATTTAAGTTGCGTCCTAAGCGTTTGGGGCAATAAAATTGAAACGTCAATACGTATGACCCTTCTTTAGTGCCTTGACCCCAGAGGGAAATGCCTGGTGTTCGTGACTTTACTAAAAAAAATCATCCCAGATGTTATTTACGCTCGATATTATGGCCGAGCCCTATTTTGCCTCATTAGTTAATAGTTTCTGATTTTGAAGAATGCATAAAGTACATGTAGGCCTACGTTTATACATGTTGCACATGTACATTTTTTTATTCACTAATATGTGAAAAAATAACAGCGATACGGAGAGCAAGCAATTAAATCACTTGAAAAGGTTGTACTTTAATGTTGTTCGTCGTTGTACATGTAAATGAAATAATAAATGATATTTTCTTAATTGTTTATAAAAATGTATGCTGTACCGGTATTACTATAATCAATGGACCTGCATGCATCAAGACCAAGTACGCACATGTGCGGAGGATTTACAGTATTCGGAAACGAAATATTCCAGAATTGTGAATTTCGCATTATAGGTCTATTAAATTCATAGTGCTCTTCCTTTCATGCTTTTTTTGCAGATTTCTTTCTTATTTATCAATACCTTATTCCAACAAATTACTCGCGTCGGATCTTGCATACAACTGTATATGCTGTACATATGCATAATGTAGTTAGTGACTAGTATACAGGATTCACTGTGAAACTATCCCAACATTTCTAAAATACGTGGCATTAATTAACTACTTGGGTCAAATTTGTCCTTCCTTTTTTGAGAACTAATACGCTGTATGGCATCGAGGAGGAAAATACCAGCCGCTCAATTTTGTCATAAAAAAAATTTCCAACAATAAATGTCAAAGGGTTCATGGTTTAAATTGTAAATATGGAAGTCGTACGCAAATGGGCATATCGTGTAGCAGAAGGTCAACCCTTTGATTGTGATCTGACATTTCGTGCGTTATTTTTATCAGAGGATAGGCCTACTAGTATTTTTTATTATAAATGCGACCTTGGCAACGTTCCTTGCGCGTGTACATTTTTAAAAGTAAATATCAGGGGTAGTATAATTGACTTGGATCGCAGATGTTAAAATTGCAACTAAAGGCATTGCAATAACAATCTTGACAACTACATGCGTTTGGGATAAGTGTTGATGCAATGTTTAATTTAACTATTTGCACACCTTAGAACATCCACCCAGATACTCGGGTATATACAAAACTTATGCATTATACAAATGATATTTGGCGATAATTTGACTTAATTGGTGCCTTGCACTTCGAATAAACAATTTCATCCATACAAAACATTCTGAAAATTGTATATTAACCACATGTAACTGCATGAGTCGATATAATTTTGTAATGCATTATTGAGAAAAAGAACCTATGCGTTGAAGGAAAACAATGTCCATAAACTAGTGTCCTGTGTAGCGAAATTCGATTCTTTGAGCAATAGAAAATAATTTGGAAAAAAAACCGTCAGAAAATAGAATTACCGGAAATCGTATGTGAATATGTAGTCTGTGAAATATATGTACGTAGTATATATATATATGATTACTGAAAAGTAAAATTAACTTATATTACGATGACTATAGCTGGAAGGACCGGCTATGCTCGGGCTGTACTTACCGATAGAACGAAGCGATCGAGTGAAAGCGAGACGAAGGAGGCCTAATGAACGAACTACAAAACACACGGAGCCCCGTAGCGGAAGATTATATTTTTTTTTGTTTTCTACGCGTTTTGCGTCATCACGTACAAAACGAAAACCGCGGCTCCGGAACCACTTTAATCCATCCACAAATCCACAACGCTATACACATACAGCTCTTCTTTATACAGTACAATTGTATATTTATATACATGCAGATAGATAGAAGATAGATGTTAGTATGAAAAGGTATCACTCGCACAATGACAAAGTTAGCATTAAAAAAAATCTTCAGCATTAGTATATACCACGATGTTAGATTTTTTCCTAAAATAATCCAGTCACAAAATAAATTCGAAAGTAAACAAAAAAAAATTAATTTCTTTTTTAACTTGGAGCATTTAGCCAAATACATGTACATGTAGGCCTATTGAATGTCTTCCTGAAAATACCTTAACCGAAACACTATATCTTCTTTAAAGTATGTCAGCCAAAATATTTTAGAGGATGAACGGCTCATATTTCCCAAAAAATATATTGCCCCGAAATAATTTTTTTTTCGCGATAATTATGACTTTCAATAATTTAATTTTTTTTTTTTTTTTTTTTTTTTTTTTAGAAAAGTGTTTAAGCCAAAATGTAGTTCTCGAAAAGTAATTTTGAGCCAAAATATTTGTGGGATCAGGACCATTAATGAATTCGATGATTTTATTTGTTTGTTTTCTAGTTTTTCCTCCCTCGACCCTCGTTATCGGCCTTTCCCGAAATTCCTAAGATGCGCCTGTGTTAAACTGTTGCCATACGGGCAAAATGTATGGCTGGGTTTAATGACTTTAATTTGAAGTGTAATCAGGGGTACTCAGATATTAGGCTTTGTAAATCGCACTTTGCCAGTCGTGAAGTCACACGCTAATTGGTTTAAAAACGCCCTCAAGCTAAGCTACCACTGTCTTTGTCACACGTGACTTCGCTTTGACATGTTTAAACCTTGGGATAAAAGTTGGATCTGATGGCTCCGTCTATCATTTACAATGACAATCAAACGGAGGGAACAAATAAAGTGTTCCAGCAGTTGTTTTCAGTTTCATTTCATTCGTTTCGTTTATGTCCGAAATAAATGTCCCGAAGACGTACACGTAGTATGTCAAAAATAGAGTGTTTGTTTGTAAATATACTGCTGCCTTCCAAGCGACCACCTGTTTTCGATTTCCTGATATTGTCGTGCGTCATTCGAACAACTTTATAATTAAGTGCAGGGGCGTCCATCCCTTTCTGTCTGCGTGTGGAGGAGCTATATGCAACAAACTTAGTATAAACAGTGCATGGTATAAAGACCAGGCCCACATTTCCCCATTTCGAAATTGGGGTTAGGACTGCACCCAACATGAGGGCAAATTGCAAACGCGATTTTTATGTCTAAATTTAGTGATGTGTTTTATAATATTGGGACATGATGAAATGCGGGAATGTACGAGCGTTTTTTGATGCCACCTTTTCCCTCGTAACAAACCATTTGGCAATGTTGAGATGGACGTTTTTGAGCAAACTTCTTTTTAACGATGTGAGAAACAACGCGTGTTTCAAGGTGAGTAGCGCGTTACCCCCGTTACAGCGTATTTTCTTATTACCTTCTGACGCACCCAGGGCATAGTAGTGTGATTTGCGTAGCAGACATATCCGGTATTAATGAAAGGAATGTGCCCCTTGTTAAGTTTTTTGTTTTCGGTTTTTTCCCTAATTTGAAGTTGTTTTTTTTGTAAACAAGGTTGAAAATGAAAGACTTAAAATTGGCCGCATTAGCAGAGCATAAATAATTTTAAAACTGGCACGGAATCGTCATGTCTTCCCATTTCAATTTGATAGGACAAATTTATTTAGGACAAAAAGTTTTTAATTACGAAATTCTGCGTATCAAATGACCTGGCGCCTCTTCTCCCCAAAGCGCTTACACTTCCTAAGGTGGCGTTACCATCTGTTATAATTGCTTTAAATAGTGCGCTATGTTTTTCTTATTATTTTTTTTACAAAAAAATCAAATATAGCAAACACGTCAAGAATTATTTTTGTATAAAGCGCAACGCTTATACAGTATTTAGATATACAGCAATTTTTGATTTTTTTTTCCAAATTGATAACTGATTTTCATTATCATTGCAACATTGAAGAAATGATGTTATCTCATTGGTTATATGCACGCTTGGTAAATATTCGTAGTATTGACAACGGTTTTATTTTCACTTAATTAGTTTTATCATCTTTTAAAATGTCGGTGCATAGTGTATACCCGCCTCCATTGAATATGCATAATATGCATAATAGTGTGCATAATATGCATAATGCACAAGCACCCGGTATGACGCCACGATTGCTTTTATATTTTCCGTCCTGAGTGATAATAGTTGTGGTGTAATGCTAGGGTGACATCAACGAATGTGTTAAATGCAAGTTGTCGGGTCACACTCATCATTTTGAAGTCAAACATGGTATGCATGCGTACTGAAAACTAATGTTATGACATCATTTCTTATGAAACCGTTGTTATTTTGATCTGCAAGCACGTTGCTAAAATTAACGTGCGCGAACTTCCTAAAATCCAATATCGTAACAGAAAACACGCTCGTGCAATTTTTGGAAGGACACAATGAAGAAAACAAAATGCTTGAATTGAAATGAAAACTAACTATCACTTGTATCGTATGGGCGATTTATTAAATTAATTCTTATGAAAAATAATGGTAATTAATAGAGAGAGAATTGTTGATTAGAATATCTTCCGTTAAATACATCAATATTTGCTGCAAACTTTACCTGCACAATTGCAAGTACGTCAGCTATTGTACGCATGCGGTATATTTTTCTAAAAGCTAAAAAGTAGTACTTGTTCGCGCAATCGTGTCATAAAGTAGCTATAGTGCTATAACATTTTTGATATTTTGTACATTCGTGCAGGAGAAGTTTACATACATGTATATATGTGCAAGTTAAAATGTAATTATAATGGCGAAACTTTCCCTATGCTCTTTTTGAATTTTTTTTTAAAATTTTGTAACTGTACAAAAATTAGGAAAATTAAAATTGTTGTATAACAAATATTGATTGAGAATTATCAATATCTGAAAAGATTCACAAAAAACATTAGCATTGCCTGCATTGGCATTGACGTCATTCGACGCAAAATCTAAACTGCTTTTGAAAAACAGCAAGATGTATGTGCAAAATTATGCAAGGTGTTATTATTTTAACAACAAAAATGACAACAACAACAAAATAATTTTGCGTGTATATTTATAGACCGGACTTGTACTTGCTTTGCGTCACTATCAGCATTTATATGCTAGTTGCGACCAGTAATGCAAAACATACTAGTATATTGTTAAACTCATCAACACTAGAAAGTAAATGTGTCGTGTAATTAAGCCTCATAATTATTTTCCTTACTTCCGAACGTTAAAGTTATACGTTTGATATACTTTTTAATGCAATTTGAATCGTTGTCAACTTGAAACTTATTGAAGTTGAACATTTAAAATACACTCTAAGGGGTAGTTTTAATTCATTGGGAAAAATCATCTTCTCTACATTACATGTACATGTACATGTATAATATATTCTTAACTAGCGGTAAAACCCGGATTTTCCCGGGAACCTAAAAGAAATCATATGGCGAATTCCAATTGTCCACACCAGGGCAGAGCAGTGGCTAGCCAATACAACCGGAAGTCGTGATATTTTTGGCGCGGTGAGTCCTCATGACGCCATGTTGGATGCTCTGGCTACTCTAGCTC
>JAQGAO010004823.1:0-14481 GCA_034697705.1 Ommatoiulus sabulosus
TGCTGTGGCGACATATCCGGGAAGATTTGGATTTTTTGTAAACGAAGTGCTAATTAAGGTTAATCCTTCGTTAATGTTAAGGAAGTGCCTGGCTTTGGAATGAGGGATATGAGGAGTGTCTACTTTGACAGGCCACAAAGGAAGATGTCGACACACCCAAAATCTTGTAGCTTATTTTCTATAATTAGAAATGCTAATATAGACACACTTTATAAAATGAAAATTGTTTTATTAGTTTTTTTAGAAATAATAAATCAACCGTTAGGAAATAGAATTTTTCTTGAAAAATTTCGTTTTTGCCAGAAATTGAATAGTTGTTTTTTTAAACTAAAATGACTCTATTTTACTGACGGAAGTTTATATATATTTTTTTAGATAATAACGCAAGTATTTTGGAAAAAATATTTTTTTACTATTTTCATAAAATTTGAGATTATTTATAATCGTTAATTAATTCTTACATTTGTAATCTGAATCGTAAAATAGAGTTACAGTATTGTTTTATGTTTAGAGTGTAGTTTTCGTCCGTATACTCAAATATTTTATTTGCAATTATAGTTCACAAATTTTCCCCCACACCTTTCTGAGAAAAATGTTTTTTTAGGAAAGATGTACAACATGTAATGTAGTATTTTAATTCAGGAATAAACAATATGAAACATGTTAAATACGGTCAGTAGTGTAAACAATATCCATTTACATGCAAAAAATATGACCTACAATTTCACACCCTAGGACTAAAGATACAAGTGGGAAATTATGAATGAGATCAAATACAGGTTTGGAATTTTTTGAAACTTCTGGAATCAGGATGTTTAATTTGGGGTCACAGTTAGGAATGATATCACCCTGTTTTGACATTCTGCTTGAAAGTAGGGTTGAAATGCACCTCTCACATGACCTCAATAGAGAAGTTCACTTTTTTAGAGAGAATAATTTTCATAAGAAGTAAGGCAAGGATAGTTTTAGACATATCCTTATAATTGTTTTTCAGTAGTTAGCATATTATGCGAATTATTCTAAATTTAATTTAACTCGCGTATTTTGTTTAAAAACTCATTTTGTTTCCGATGTAGCTTGTGTTGATCCCTAGATGACGCTTTTTTAATAATATGAAAACTTTTCTGTGTCATCCAGGAAAATCAGAAGAACTCTAAATATTTTAGTATTTCTTAAAATAACTTCGGATTTCTCTTAACACTGACTTACTAAAAAGCGTGCATTTCTATGAATTGTCGAAATACAAACGTACAAGTATATAAAACCTTTTTATGAAAATTAAAACATTAAACGATTGTTATTAGAAGATGACGTTATGTTTTATGTGAGTGACTGACCGATGCAGGAGTCACTCCTACACAGGGTGATTCCTAAAGTCACTTCCCAGAGAAAAAAAATTATATCTTTAAAATGGTAACAGATAGAAAGATAATTCTAAATAGTGACTTTAACAGTTCTCCATGAGCTATCCGGAAACCATATTCCCTTCGACCTTGAATGCCACGTTCAAAGTCATCCATGTGCAAGGTCCGCGGATTTGGCAGAAAAATGTCAAAAACTGCTGCAGATACGTTAAAAATGTAAATTAGAACGTTGTAGGGGTATAATAGAGTTGGTTTCATATTGTTATGAACAAAGCAGTGTTCCAGAATTTTTTCTCATCCACGATTTACTCCATACACACTTAGGCTGCACTGCATGACACCAAAGCTTTGTGGGATGCAAATAAAACGACCTCAAACCTGCTAAATTGTTGATCATAACTGCGTGTTAAGGCAATTTTATTTCATTTGAGGGTTCTGGAACACTGTGCTATGTTCAAAACAATTTGAAGCCAACTTTATTATACCCTTACAACGTTCTACTTTACATTTTTAACGTATCTGCAGCGGTTTCTGACATATCTGCAAAATCCGCAGACCTAGCACATGAATGACCTTGAACGTGACATTCAAGGTCGCAGGGAATATGGTTTCCGGATAACTCATGGAGAACTCTTCAAGTTACTTGAGAGAATTATCTTCGTATCTGTTACCATTTTAAAGATATAATTTTTTCTCTCTGGGATGTGACTTTAGGAATCACCCTGTATAGTTGACCAATGTGCAACGTCCGAAATGGGAAAGATTGACGAAACTTTGCTAAGGGGATATTTGTCGTATGATTAAAGGAGTGCTCGTGGTTGACCTATGCGTCAGCCTTAAAGACACACATGTAGGTCAGTTTAACCACAGTATAAAACGAACTCGACTAATCTCCTATGGTTTCCACATTTACAAGAATTTTAGGTTGTAAAAGAAAATGGCGTTTTTCTAAACACATTGCATTTTTATTAATAGAAACTCAACTTTTTATTGAATTTCTTTTAATAATAACTAAAGTTCATCAGTCACAATAACATTGTTTAATATCTTTACAACTGTATTATAATTTGTTTCTCTAAAAATCACAAACTGTTAATATTTTTCGTGAATAATTCAACATTTAAATTACAGGTACAATTTTAAGGTCCTTTTGTTTGCACTTGCATTGTCTAAATTGTTCCATACAATGAGGAAGCATTACATTCTTTAAAATGTGACGTCTGGTATTGAGAATTCTACCATTTCAATTTATTTTTCTAAAAATTTACCAGAGAATGGCTTGTAGAATATGGAGTCTGTAAAAGCGTTATGTAGGAATTCTGGACTTATAGGAATATAGCCGGGTCGTTCGATCAATGATCCATATTCTCATGTCCAGTAATATGTAACTGACAAGAAAAGTTTTCTGTCTGTCAATCTGTATTTCAAGGGAAAATGTGCACATGGTGACTCACATGTTTTTTAAGTAATAACTAAATGTTTTTTTTTAAAAATACCAAGTATCCAGTTTCAGAAGTCCAGTTTCTCTGTGTACTGTACCTATAGTTTTAAATTTTAGAAATTTTCCAAAGGTATCTAGGTCGGAAACAGATTGATTGCTTTATTGAAGTGCTCACTGCAAAGTTTAACCTGTTGTAAAGAAAACCAGTGTTCGAATAATTGTTCCCACAAACAAGTGAAAATAACTCAGAAGTAATAATGGAGATCCATGTTTTATAATTTGATAGACATTTTTTAATTGAAATCTAAATTGAGATTATTACAGATATTATATTTAAAAAAACTGCTCAGACAGTAATGACAATAGCGATAAAAACAATTTTTTTTTAAAAAAAAGCATTGTTAAGGTTTTCATAGCATAATACAAATTGTAAATTGCATTTGCTATAATCTTACATTAAATAAATTCTACCAAAAACTGGTGAAAAGTCAGTGGTCTAATAATTAGTTCTTTTGGCTGGCATCAAGCACTAGTATTTATGTATAAATTTTTTTCCTTATTATTTAGTCCATAAAGCTATGTTCCCTGAATTTGTCCATGGTGCTTAGAAAATTATACATTCTCCTTTCACAAAACATATTTTCATAAACCTTACCGTTACGGATCAAATCCCGGCCGGGGGCATGGACCGCAAGCTCGGCATGGTTCTCTAAGATGCGTTGAAACTTGGAGAACAATTTCTTGTCCGACGTCTGACACACACTAACAAGAATTTTGAGGGCCTCGTACTCATAGTTAGTCAAAATTGAACAAATGTTCATCTTCCGTACTTTCCGACAAGTCGTTCAGCACCCTTAGAGTGATGCGTTGGTCTCGCACCTGGATTACGGAGTGCTGCAGCTAGCGGGCGTTCATGATGGTGAAGTTATATTCATTAATTTTCAGGCAAGCGCCCATTTTCCAGAAGTCAGCGAAAAGGCCTTTGTAATTGTTGTAAAGGAGGTCACTTACCGCAAGCAAGTGAAATGAAGGTACTCACACACAGCTTGCCTAAAAGTGACTTGGCTGCCATAGAAATCAGAATAAAAGTCTTGTAGCGCGTTTCGCAATCCTTTAAACAACTCGTCCTTCCAAAGTCCTACCTTGTCCATTCTTATGATAGACGCTTAAATGCTGGTGGAAAAGCATAGTGTAATCCATTCTCCACGTAACTGACGTCAACATCGATGTTCAATTTTTCAGTTATCTTTGTTTGGAAGTATATCAGTGCCGCTAAGTTTTTATTGTATACTGCACGTTTAAAACCAACGCCGCACTGCTCCACACTCAAGTCGTTGCCGGTCTTCAGCTTATCAAACCTGCATTTGTAAATTAGCATCCAGAACTTCCCATTGATTCTGGAGCACGAAATTCTTGGTCCATGCTGGGAGGTTCTCTGGTGTAGTGGGCTTTTTCAATGGGCCAGAGCAGTTTCCCCAAAGAAAATATGTCCTCCTCTAAACAATATTCGCATGCCATATCGTACTTCCACATGACTGATCGCTCCGTCCTGGGGTTATTGCAACTTAAAATTAATCTTACACTCTTCATTATGTCCACCGTTCCGTAATGCGTGAGGATCGGAGGGACATTAACGCGATACTCTTTGAAAAGTCTGAGCATCGCCTTAGTGACTGGCAACAGAATGGCTTTAATATCTGCTTTTATTATCGATGGGAGTTTGAGTTCTTGCACTTTCTCAATGGCTCTTTCTGATACTGTCTCTGGCTCTGTCGACCGATCCGGAGGAAGTCTTGAAGCTTCAACTAGCGTTTGAGTGATACGGATCATGCATAATGCCTGTAGTGAGCCAACCCCAAACTCGATGTTGTTGTTGATATACATCTTGGCTAGATTCTGAAATAAAAGTTGAAAATGTTTTCATTTAAAGAGAAAATTTAAAGTTTTAATTTATTGAGATAATTTAAAATTATTACAGATTAAATTTCCTAATGGAATTATGGAGTTTTTAATTAAGTGATTTTTGTGAAATAGCTAATCTACTTTTTTATAACTGGAACCTTGTCTATAGAGATTATTTTAGGGTATTTTAATAACAGAAACTTTTATTAACAAAGGTCAATACATGCAACCTTTTTCCAAAATTAACATGATTGTTTACCATTATTGACAATCATCTTAAAAAATATTTTTGGCTCTTTCCATAGAAGAATTTTGTAAAGTTATTAAAATTTAATCAAAAAAAATAGTCGATTTTTTAGAAGTTACAGCATTTTTTTAAATGAGTCCAAAAAACTAAATAATAACTCTGTTTTCTCAAAAACGGTCCCATTATTCAAAACAAATCCCTGGTCAAAAACAATGGTCACTACATACAACAATCAAAAATCAAGAAAAATAAACTGAATTATCGAAAAAAAAATAACATTGTCATGAAAATAAATTAGTTGACAACTTAAAACAATTTCTCAACTTGAAAACCACTTGAGATAGAAGTTTTTGTAAAAAAATTCAAATCTGCGTTTATTCAAGTTCTTATTATCTTAGGTTTCTGTAAAAACAATGCTAAATACACATTGTTTTCACAGAAACCTAAGTTAATGAGAACTTGAATAAACGATGCTCTAAGGATGAAAGGTCACGAAATTAAACTACAAAAACAAATTGGCTGAAATAAAAATAAAAAAAGCTTTTCTTTATCAAAAAGATTTGCCCAAACACTAATGACATTTATCTCAAATGTACAAAACACGTAGCCACGCATCATACTCCTAGGTTTATTTCCACTATATGGCTTACTAAAAGCTTGCATTTCTATGAAAATTTCGAAATGCAAACTTATCAGTACTGCGTATAATAATAAAAATCACTTACCGTTTTATGAAAATTAAATAAAAAACTACAACGATTATAACAAGATGACTTTTTCGAAGACCGATACAAATTTGCAAAAAGGAGTCCTAGCTGACCAACGTCCGAAATGCGTAATAGTGACGAAACATTTCTAGGGGTTAACTGTCACGTGATTAAAGGAGTGCTCGTGGTTGACCAATGCGTCACCCTTAAAGACATTGGCCCTATTTTAGGTTAGTTTAATCACGGTACTGTAGGTTGAACGGACACGACTAATCCTCTAGTGTTTCCACATTTTCAAGAAATCCAGGTTGGGAAATTAAGGCGCATTTTTCCTCAATCCTTACATTTGTAAAACTCCACTTACCTAAACACTATACTAATATTTTTTAAATATATTTAATTTATTTTAATAATAACTAAATTTAATCAGACACAAACATTTTGTTTAATATCTTTACAACATTTCTGCAATTATTTTCTCCATAAGCCACAAAGTGTTTATATACTTTTCCAGAATTAATTTGTCAACGTTTAAATTTTATGGAAAATTTTGTATAGAAGGTCCTTTTGTTTGCCTTTTTAAAAATTGTTCCAAACGATGCTTGACGTTTTGATATTGCTTTCATTTTAACAATGAGCTGTGAAATGCCAGAAAATGTCATTAAAATTTTTTCAAACTTTCTGACGAAAAAAAAACATTAATTATTTTATGAAACACTTTCCTAATATTCTAAACTGTAAAATTTTTTATTAATAGAAACTCAACTTACTCAAACCCAATACTGTTAGTTTTGAAATGTGGACATTAAAAAATTATGAAAGTTTTAATTTCATTGAAAGATAAAATAAAATTTTCATTTTTGATTCATTTTATGGACAAGATTTAATGATGAAATATTTGCTTAAAGAGGGTGTCACACAAGATTTTTTTAGATAACCGATTAAAACTTCCAGAACGATCCTGGGTTTAATACATGCATAATATGTATGTATACTGTATGTTACAAAAATCAACCGTGGACACGTTTGCTAAGATTTTGTGGTTGTCGGTTGGAAGTATATGATTGCTCGGACTAGTCTCCAGGCCACAAATTTGGTTTATATTTATATTTACAATATATTGCAAACTATTATTGCAACTATTATAAGGGGTTTTAAATATACTATCAAATGCATGCATTTTTTAATTAATAAAATTATTTATATTATTATTTCTTATGAATAATTTTTAATAAGGACTTCAAGTTAATAATATGCAACAAACACAAAGTATTCATATTTAATATCAACATTTCCAAAATTTGCGAACAATATTAATGTTCAAATAAGACGCATCGTTTTCAAACTAATGCTGACTAATATTGCAGAGAATATATGTATTTTTAAAATACCTAAACATGATAATGCCAATGATTAATCAAATTCTTGTACCTCATCATACAATCAATTCCACAATAATTAACAAATATATTTTTTCCAATTTTTTTCCGAAATCGAAAAACACTGCATGAAAAATTCTACTTTTGAAGTAAAGTTAAATGTAACCTGTTATATTTGTATTAATTTTGCATAAGAAGATAGGTTATCAATTTCTTTCAATGCATGCTAAGTATACAGGGTGATTCATAAGTCAATCACCACCCTGTGGCATTTCAAAATTACTAAAGCTACTGCAATGTGAGGTTGTGAGTGGTTTACCTTGTTAAGGGGACATTGTTTTATGTGATTTTCATTGACAATGATTTAGTGAGAGGAGGGTAAGTAAGCTTTTACTACGCAGTAACCTTACCGGCTAGGAGTATCCTACCTTAGTTCCACACGGGACCCGTGGAGTCCTTAGTTCAGTATAATTTCCCAGGTCCTTTGGTAGGCGTAGGGTCGTCGAGCCTGATCCTCTCAGGAGTTCAGCTCAGTGAGGACTCGACCTCGTGAGTCCGAGATTACTCAAATCTGCCTGCGACCTAAAAGAGGGTAACAAGAGCCACAAGGACGCACTTTCTAGGATGGCAGAATCACAGTGAACTTTATTCAATCATTAGCACAAGAGCTTTCGTACTGTACAAACACGTATTCAGAATATAGTTCGCAAATTTCAAGCCTTTTCTTTGTTCCTTTGTCTTTGTAGGAAAGAGAGCAGCGCTGGTCAGTGAGCGATCTGCTGGGAGTCTCCGATCTGGGCCGACTGTCCTCGTTGACCTACATTCATCCTTTTGTACTGGTGAGTTGACCTCGTTGTCCTTCTGATTGGTTGTGGTTCCCATCTGGTCCCTCCTGTGGATCTGCAGCTCCCTCTTATGGCTGGTTTGCTCTTCTACGTTGCACCCCCCCAGCTACAAAACAGCCTGTGGGCTGTGAAAAGCTAATAGTTAGTGGAAGAGCATCAAACTAAAGTGAAGGGAGTATGTCGGCAAATTGCATGATCGATACGAAATAATGAACAGTGGGGAAAAGATGGTCGTCGACACCTACCTCTTCATTAGAAATAATCAACTTGCCGTGCACGTTTGAACATAATGGTGCAAACCTCGATGTCCACTTCGGTTATCCTGCAAGTCGGGGGAGCCAGCTGATTCTTCTTCTTCTTCTTGAAACGGCGTGTTGGTGGAATTGGATACCCTCCATGCCAGTGGTTAATGCAACGGGCCGCTGTATGTTGGTCCTTGGCGCAGTAAAAACAGGCTTCTAACGCATGCCCCGGGGGGTCACAGTCGACGAGTACCTTCCATAAACGGAAATCCAGGTCCCCATCTACTGGGTGGACATAAGTGTCCGCGACGTCCTTCAGGGCCTGTTTATCCATTGACCGGAAGTAACTGCTAAGAGCTGCGGTATCATCCGAGGTGACCTTGTCCGGGGTGATGTACCTCTGCGTCCAAGTGAGGACAGTACGAGCCTTGGGTAGCCACGTGCGCCAGACGCGAGGCTCATCCTCTCTGGCACTTTTCCCTTTTAAAGAGCTTGGTCTGTCGATGAATCCTGGTTTGACGCTGGAGCCTTGGGAAGGGTCCTGACGTTGCCCCGAGAGGGTTGGTATCGACTGGATGTTCCCCCCTCGAGGTAGTTTGGTGAACCCGGAAGGGTTAAGGATAATCTGCTTGTCCCCCTGTTCCGTGAATAGCACGATGGGGGCGCAGTTCGCCAGGATCTTTGGCCGCTTGGTTTTTTTGGTTGCACCGGTCGTGCGTGCGGATTCTCTCTCCGGATTCTTACGCTTGACTGCGACAAATACCTCCGGTTTCTTCTGAGGAGGGGATTGTGGTAACGCCGTAAAGATGTCCTCCAGTTCCTCCGCGGGCATCGTGTTCGCTTTGGCGAGTGGCACATAGTGAATTTCCCCTGATGATTCGCTCTGTAGGGTGGTGGTAGTTAAATCGGTGTTTGGGACTTCCCCGTCAGAAACCGTGGACTGCGACCTACGACACGGTGTGGAAGTTGAAGGGGTGGCCATGATTTGTAGTACATCCCTCGAAGTATGGCGAGACAAAGGGTGGTGGTCCTTGGTGAACGTGTCCCAATCCGAATGGTTAAGCTGAGTCTGTCTGTCCGCCATGACAGGAACGGCTGTCTGTGTAGATTTGTGCGAAATCTCGATGGCTACCATGGCTGTTCGCTTGGCAAGACGGTTGTAACGCTCTATGACATCCTCCAATACTGCCGCTGTTTGGCGATGCGCTGACTGCTCTTGTTCGAGCAACAATTGGGTATGGACGCCCTCGTCCTGGCTGCAGCGAAGAGCCCGAACAATTTCGGATACTCCCACCAACTCGGCTTCTCGCTGTGGTTGTACCGTCATTAGGCGGATCGAGCTGTATATCCTGTTGAGAGCGCCTTTGACCAAATCGGCCGCAGCACTGATTTCCGGAAAAACCGCTGGGGGTAATAAGAGAGGGACGGCTGGGAAGGCCCGAGCATCGTGGGCAAACGGTGACGACCTTGTCCACAGATGTTCCGAGCGTAAATCCGACAGACTTGGTGAATTCAGGGACTCACTTTCCGAGCGTGCACTTTCCGTCAGGCGGAATGCATCCTGTACCGACAGAGGTCTGCCCGGGAATTCCCTTCCAGATTGGCTGATGATGGTGTCTTGAAGATTAGGCCTATCAGCCTCGACGGCGTGCTCGTCAGAAACTGACGCGCCCTCCGTCACCAAGGTTTGCGTGGATTTCAGATCTCCCGAAACGTCAGGATGATGGCCCACCGTCATGGGGTCGATAGTCGTTCTTTCACTCACCGAGTTATCCATTTGTAACATCTGAGTTGGATTTGGATTGCTTACTTCATCCATTTCAGGAGCGTTGAACAAAGCGTGAAGCGAGTAGACTGACTCGTTCTCAAATGATTGTGGGTCCGCGTGCTGATCATGCACGGGCTGTCGTACGCCTGGTAGTGGAAGCGCTGTACCACCTGTCATGGGATGTGAACGCCGAGTGGCGCTAGTGTCGCTCATCCCCGCGGACAGCTGACCCTCGAGCTGACCGGATTCAAGATGGACGCTCTGGGTGACGGTAAGTGATGTGCCCCGCCGAACGGGAATTGTGCGGATGCTACCACCCAGCTCCACGGAATTGGCCGAGATGATGCCTGACAGCTGTTGTGACTTCGTGTTGCTGGTAAGTCGAGCGTCTTCGACGTCCGTCTGCGAATCACCAAATAGATTGTGTAGGGAATACACTCTGTCGACCGCCATCACGGTGTCGTCGGTCACGGTTCTTTCGGGGGCTATCGAGGAACCCTTGGGCAGCAGCACTGTAACCGCTGATTGGGTGCTTGGCGACGCACTGGTGCCAGTAGTTGGACTATTTACGGAGCCCCTATCGTTCCCGGTGTGGAAACCCTGTGCCCTGGTAGCTGTACCAACTTCTTGTTTGTCTTTTCTGTTTAGGATACGCCAGTTATTGTACCCAATGTACTCGATGACCGTTTCGTCATCGTTGAGGAGGGAATCGTCATGGTACATCGCCGGATCGGCTGGATTATCGTACTTCGTGACCATGTGGATAGGCCAACCCCTCTCGAGCACAATCTGGGCTGCACGAGCAGCTTTATAATGGCCAGTGCGGCCAGCGTTGTCACGATGGGGGTGCGTCGAGTTCAGTTCGTGTAACTCGGTGAAGTGATTCATCATGAAGAGCCTGCTTACATGACGGCCAGCTTCCCCATCCTGTACTCCTTGCTGCTCAAGGTATTCTTTAGCAAAGCTGACGAACGCATGGATCACGGTGACGTCGAATAAGTCTTGCAACTTCCTTTCTAATTTAGACAGGTCCACAATTGAGCTGGCCCGAAACCTTAATGGTAACGAGACGGTTCTGCCCGCTCTGGTGGTGACGGGGCGTGGTAGCACGCTTGATGTGCTAGTACCCCTGGCTTCGTCGACCTGAGATGGGGGACGCCTTGCCACTGTCCCCACCTTATCCAGTGGGGGTGTGTCGCCCCCCCCCCCCGTCGCAAGGTCAGTAACCCTCTGTGTGACGTCCATCGTTATATCTTTCTCATTGAAGCAACCCATAAGTCGGTTGCGCTCCACGTCTCTCACGGAGTAGGTGGTAGGGGCAAGCACCTCATCAATAACCATGTGGTGGAGACGTTTTGGGTTGAATTTGCTGCATATCCCTTTTCCTGCGTTGCTAATCGCATGACTTTTTAGCAGGGCCCTGTCGCCTACTTGGAAACGTGGCGAGAGTGTGTCAGCGTTATTGCGCGACCGTCTGTAATCTTGTGCAGCTTCCAATTTGTCTCTGGCAGCAATGACTGCGGCTGAGGTGCTCCTCAGGAATTCCGCAAAAGAGTGGTTTGCGAACATGGGGTCATTGCACCTTGCTGAGAAACCCAGAATGTTGTCTTGAGGTTGGCAAGGGCGTCTCGCGAATGTGACGAAGAACGGGGATTCTCCCATGTTTGTGTTCACATTCGTGTTCAGGGACCATCTGATAGCCGGGATATGCGTGTCCCAGGTGTCATGATATGGATCTCACGGCAATGGCAAGCCTGGTCTTCATTTCCCTGTGACGTCGCTCCACCGGGTTAGCCTGCGGGTGGTAGTTGGCGACACGAACTAGGGAGCAGCCCATAGATTCGGCAGCATGGGAAAAGATAGCGGACTTGAATTGAGGTCCGTTATCGCATTTGATGATGCTTGGGGTGCCATATCGCAAGCATACCTCGTTCACCAATATCTCTGATAATCTGTCCGCTTTGGAATCCTTGATAGGAAACAATTCCACAAATCCGGACATGGCATCACACACCGAGAACACAAACCTGTTCCCCGATGGAGTCACCGGGAGTGGACCCACAATGTCCACTGATATCGTTTGGAAGCGCTCGCCAATCCTGGGCGAGGAGATAGAGCTCACCGATGCCTGCGTGGCAGGTTTGTAAGTGTGACAGGGGATGCACTCCATGATATGTTTCATCACATCCTTCCTCATGCAAGGCCAGTAATATTTATCTAATATCCTCGCCATGGTGGCTGCAATCCCCGGATGACCTGCGGTGACCTCATCGTGGTGGTTGCGCAACATCATGGGTACGAGGCATCGTGGCACCACCAACCGGGGTTCATCGTCTTCCGCCGTCTTCAACTTGCGGTAGAGCACCCCATCAATGGCTATATACCCACGGTGGATATACGTTCTAGCTTCAATGTTTGTGACGCCGTCCTCATCTGCAATCGCCGCCAAAATTGTTCTGCAGTGGGTGTCATCCGCCTGCATTGAGCGAAACTCGGTAGGTGTGACCAATGGATCACGTATTTGGAAGGCTTGGATCAGTACAACCGGGTCTGCCTCCCCCGATGGTCGGGATAGGCAATCTGCCAAATGGTTAAGGCGACCCGGTATGTACTTGATGTCAAAGTGATATCTTTGGACGCTAAAAATCCAACGGGCTAGCCGACCCTGTGGGTCCGGCTTGGACATCAACCATCGTAAAGGGCTGTAATCTGAATGGACCACCACCGGAAGGCCGTCAATGTACCCTCGGAATTTGCCCACAGCCCATATGACCGCCAGAGCTTCTTTCTCCACCGTGACGTAGTTTTTCTGTGCCGGATTGAAGGTCTTTGAGGCATATTCGATCACTCGAATATCCCCTTCATCTCCTTGCGCCAGAACCGCCCCCATGGCTTCCTGGCTGGCATCTGTATAGATGCGAAAGCCTTGTTGGAAGTCTGGCTGTGCCAGAATTGGGGCAGAGCACAAGAGTTGCTTTAGCGAGTCGAACGCTGCACGGCAAGACTCATCAAAATCAAACTCAACATTCTTCTTAAGTAGCTTGTTGATGGGTGCCGCCACTGAGGATAGGTTTGGGATGAATTTCCCAAACCATTTGCACGACGCCATAAACGATTTAATCTGTTTCACATCCCTCGGATAGGGCATGCGCATGACAGCCTCAACTTTTTCAGGATTGGCCGAAATTCCATCAGGTGAGATGATGTGCCCTAGAAATTTCACTCTATCCGTGAAAAACTGGCACTTAGATCTTTTAATGGCGAATCGGTGGAGTAGCAGTCGATCAAAGACCGCCTGGACATGGCGGAGATGTTCCTTAAATGTCTCACTCGCCACTAATAAGTCATCTTGGTAGATGACAATTGTAATATCCGGGATATCAGCCAATATCTGCTCCACTACCCGCTGACAATGAGCGGCCGAATTTCTGGCCCCCATTGGCATGCGGGTGTAGCAGTAAGTGCCAAAGGGCGTTACCGTGGAGAAATACTGCTGACAATGGTCTTCAATAGGGATCTGCCAGTAACAACTGGTCAGATCCAAGGAAGTCATAAATTTCTTCCCTCGCATCTGTGCCAATAGATCATCGATCCGTGGTAGAGGATATTTGTCCGGAACGGTAACACTATTCAGTCTGCGGAAGTCCGTGACCAACCTGTAGTCATCGGAGCCATCATGTTTAGCTACCAACAACGAGGGTGCCGCCCATGCGGACACACACGTTCGAATGAAACCTTTACTTAAGAGGTCCTCAATTTTTTGTTTGAATTGCTCCCGACGTTTAGGTGAGAGTGAGTACAGCCTCGTGGCCATAGGTACCGCCCCCGGAACGAGATGTATTTCCTGCGGCTGCACCAATGCGGGCAGACCAGGATCAGAGAATACCTCTAAGTTATTGGCAAGGAAACTATTGACTGCATTGACTTGATCGGGTGTGAGGGTTCCCACACATTCCGGAGTTAGTGCAACTGACGCAATCGTCAGACGTTGGCACAATATGTCCTCTGCTGGAGGTTCCCTAGCCGTTGCAGCATTTGGGTCCCTAGACCATGACATAGTAGCAGGGTGTAGGCTGATGCCATTGGAGCATAAAAAATCCATGCCCAGTAATAAGAAGACAAAGAAGACTTCCGTAAGACATGGACGGCGGTCCGCTAGCTGCACCAATTGCTCGGATTTTCTAAGCAGGACACCCTTATCCTGAAGGTGAGCAAACATGTCGCTCCCTGCTAGGGATGTATTCGCCCCGGAATCGAGTACCGCCATGAACTCTTTCCCCTCTATGATGCATTTCTGTGTAATCATGGCCCGTGCATGTAATGCCAAACCCGAATCGTACCCTCGTGGTGTAAGGAAGTGTGATGCCGAAACCTTTTTCGCAAACTTCTTCCCACATCCATTCGGGCACGAGAACGCTGTCACGTTCTTGGTGCCACAATGGGGACACCCGCAGGAGTGTGTAGGTTTCCCGTTATCATTGTTGTTCCGTGAATTATCACGACGGCCCTCCCTTCTGGATGGCACAGGCTTGCGGTACGGTGTGGAATTATGAGGTCGGCCACCCCCCCCCCCCGGGGGGGGGGTG